>CAUYON010127464.1:0-41259 GCA_963573935.1 Arctocebus calabarensis | reverse complement strand
TAACCTGCAAATATTTTCTCCCATTCTGAGGGCTGTCTGCTTTCTATACTTACTATGTTCTTGGCTGTGCAGAAGCTTTTTAGTTTGATCAGGTCCCAGTAGTATATTTTTGATACTGCTTCAATTGCCTGGGGAGTCCTTCTCATAAAATATTCACCCAAGCTGATTCCTTCGAGAGTTTTCCCTGCACTTTCTTCTAGGATTTTTATAGTTTCATGTCTTAAGTTTAAATCTTAAATCCAGTGAAAGTCTATCTTAGTTAATGGTGAAAGGTGTGGGTCCAGTTTCAGTCTTCTACAGGTCGCCAGCCAGTTCACCCAGCACCATTTGTTAAATAGGGAGTCTCCCTGCCATTTTCAACTTACAGTTTTGGCTCTCTTATAGCCAAAATATCTATCTTACTTGCATGAGGTTCTATGGAGCACTACATTTTCTTCTATAGATCATATTTTCTTCTGAGTCAAAGAGGGTAAATGTATAACGTGCAATTAGACTGGATAATGGATTGTGACAAATTGAATTTTACTGTCTTCAAATTTGTCCATCTTGGAATTATCTCAGTTTCTGTAACTATAAAGATCCATAAATTAGATTTATGAATTTGTTCTTTGTAACTCATAATACAGTTTTAGGTACTTTTTTTCTAGTGTTACTGTCATAAAACCTTATAATTTATTAAGCATAGCTCATCTCTCATTTAGACATTCTTTACAAAGGAGTGTGACACCTTTACGAAGGTCTAGGAAGCAGACTGTGAGATGGAAATTAGCATGCAGATTTATTAGGGGGTCCTGTTGGGATTGCCCCCTATAGAAGGGAGAGGACGGAAGCAGAACAAGGCAAGAGAGGCTGTGCTGGGCTGTACTCCACAGGAAGCTTCCAGTGGCTCCTGTGGCTATGATGAATTGTGAATTGTCCCAAGTTGGGGTAAAAGGGTGAATTATTTTTTTTTCTTTTAGAGATAGTGTTTTGCTCTGTCA
The DNA here is from genome assembly GCA_963573935.1 of Arctocebus calabarensis. Taxonomy (NCBI): domain Eukaryota; kingdom Metazoa; phylum Chordata; class Mammalia; order Primates; family Lorisidae; genus Arctocebus; species Arctocebus calabarensis. The sequence continues at coordinate 40,279 of CAUYON010127464.1, read as the reverse complement.
CCCAAGGTAGAGTACAGACGTGTGATCATATCTCACAGCAGCCTGGAATTCCTGGGCTCATGAGATACTCTTGCCTCAGCCCCCTGAGGAGCTAGGACTGCTGGTATGCACTACCACATGCAGCTGATGTTTAAAAAAAAATTGTAGAAGCAGAATCTCACCCTGTTGCTTAGGCTGGTCTCAAACTCCCGGCCTCAAGTGCATTCCTGCCTAGTCCTCTCAAAGTGCTGGAATTAGTGGCATGAGCCACCACACCTAGCCAGGTGAGCTTTTATACACTGTGTCAATGAGGCATTAGTTGAGGGCTACCTTGGGAAGAGGACATACCCTTGGGTGAGGTAGCACTCTTCAGCTAAGGCAATGCTGAGAGGGCTGACAGCTAAGGGCCGCCTACCACTTGCATTTCCAGCACCTGAAGGAATAAATCTTCTAGTCCTAAAGGGGGATCTGGGTAGCACATCCTAGTGTCCGCTGTGGTAGGTTACATTTAGTAGCATTGTATAGATGACATTATATGACAGTCTTTGTATGTACTGTAAATATTGGAGACATTTACTACACAGTGTTTGTACCATACACGGGATACACATGTGTCCATATGAATACATGTTTACCCATGGCGTGTTTCACTTTATTGGATAAATCCCTATTCTGATGCTTTAAAATGAAACCTTATTGACTTGCTCAGCCAGAACGGCACCAATAGAGTTGTTCTGGTTGGCCAAGTCAGTGGGTATTTAGGATCTGTTAAATATATGGACTGTAGGGACTATAGACTGTAACGGCACATTAGGAGCTGTTATGCTCCATCATGTCGGCATAGCTTCTCTGTGTGGATTGTAAGTGTCCTGCCAGCAGAAATCTAAGTTACTGCCTTGGGATTTAGCTTTCCACGCTAAGAGCACCAGCCCTCTCCATTCCAGTTTAAGCGCCAGTGCAATTAGATCATATTATAGGCTAATTGCTTACCAAATTTTGTTGTTTTGACATCTTTTAAGGTAAAGAGTATTTTAGTCATGACAATACACAGCAGAATTTTAATTAGGCTTCTTCTATATGTCCTTGGAGTTAGGCTAAGGGCATCTGGCTAGAAGAGAGGCAAGACAGGATGGGCCTTTGAAAGTAAGTCATCTTAAAGTGTGATCTGTAACTTTTTTCACCTTCTTGATGTTTGAATGCAGACTTGATTATTGATTAGGATGCTTTCCTGCGTAGGTATTGTGTAAACCAGTAGATGTTTATCCATTGATCATAGCTACTCATAAATAGGTCGATTGAACACCTGCAAGTCTACCAATTATGTTTTTGACCTTGCCACCATGTGCTTACATTGGCAGCACTGTCCAGCAGCTCCATAAGGTTTCATAACGCTGGTATATCAGTGTTTCACAGTTGTGTCCATGTCACCATGTGGCAGTATCTTTCTCAGTGGCATTCATTATTGTTGTTGCATGGTTTGTGTGCTGTAGCGAAAATGTTGGAGCTTGAAGTAGACCAACAAACAAACATTCGTAAATTTCTTGTTAAACTTGGCAAGAGTGGAAATGAAATCATTGGACATATTAGTCCAAGTTTATGAGGATGACACCATGAAGAAAACGGCATTGTACATATGGATTAAACCTTTTGCTGAGGAGTGAGAAAGCATTGCAGATGAAAAGGACAGGGAGTCAGTAGTGAGCAGAACTGATGAAAACATTGCAAAAACTCGTTGAATTGTGCATCAAAGTTGTCAGCTGACTGTGAGAAGCACAGCAGATGAAGCAAACATTGATACAGAAACAGAAAAATCTTAACCGAGTATCTTGGCCAACAATTCATGGCTCTTGCATCATGACAGGACACCAACTGACACAATACTGTCTGTGAGGAAGTTTTTAGCCTGAAGATAAAAGTAATATTGAAAGGAAGACATTTTACTTAGATTCAGGACATAAGGGTAATATTATGCTAGCTTTGATGGCCGTTCCATAAGAAGAGTAGGACTAGGCACTGCATTGTTGCATAGCTTCCCAAGAAGCGATCATAGTGATATTTAGCAATGAGTTATGTAGTACTTTTTCTAGGATGAGTTTGTGAACTTAATAGTCAGACTTCATATATGCATGTGGCCTGGGCTGCTAGCACCCTCATCTTTTGGGAATTACTTCAGAAAAATGCTTGACCTCAGCAGATGTCAAAATGAGCTACAATGGACACTATTAACACACCTTACTTGCTTCTAAAGTACGTCGGTGGGGTTAAAAATGTAGAGTGAAAAAATTGGAAGGAACATTATTTGATAAGATACAATCACTTCAATTTGCAGATAGGAAAACTGAACCTAGACAAAGAAAAGAGCTTACCCACAGTCCTACTGTATTTATGGCAAGGCAGGAATTAAATCTCAGCTTTCCTAATTCCTAGTTATTTATTGGTATTTCAACTTACAAACTAGTACTAGGTCCATTTATTAATTTCCTATGATAACTTTAAACACCTTTAAACCTGTAAAATGTAAAAGTACATTTTACTTTAGCAGTCTCAAACCTTTGATAGAATAAGGTTCTATTCTATTCTGTTTGCATGGGATAATACAAATTATGAAATGGAGAGGCATTGAGCTCCTTGTAAGTATGTCATTGTTACCTTCTGTCCAGATAGGGAATTCTTCCCTGAATGGTATCTTTTAGTTCTGACTCTTGGAAAGGTAACAGTAAGGAAGCAGAGGATGGAATGATTCTGGTATAGATGAAGAAACAAAAGAGAGGGCTAGGTCAGGAGAAGTAATTGAATCAGAAGCCAAGTAGTAGATTAGAAAGAGCATAGATTTTGGAATCAATTAATCTTGGGTCTCATTCTCCCTGTCTCTGTGACCATACTGATAAAATGGAAATAAAATGGAAATAATTATCCTTTTCTTCAAGGATATTTTTGAGGAAAAGCATATGAAGAAAACATACCTTGCGCAGGAGATGCTCAGTTAACCTCAGTTTCCTTCTCATTTTCTGATAATCAAGCAGCTTGTCAAATCCATTGTTAATTTTGTTAATTTTTCTCTCTTTGATACTCTACAGTGGTGAATGGGTCAACCTGTTGCTTTTTGGGGCAAAATATCTTAAGATAGAATGAAGGTTAGTAAACTTTTTAGAAAGTCAGGATATGCATTTTTCTTTTTCATTCTTAGAGTAACTTGTATAAACTAGCTATCTGCTAGAATCTGATCATAGCCATTATGATAATGATATTCAAATTTGATTATGTTTTAGTGAAGGAGAGCTTTGGTCCCTACTAATTTAATGCATTTTTAATATATTTCCACAAAAGCATAATTTCAATCTTCTGGAAATGTTTAGCCTGATGCTTGATAACCATATACATTTCTCATTCTCAAATTATTTTTTTTCAGCAAAATAAATAGGAAAATAATAATCTAATCACTGAGGCACAATGTAAACGTGTTCTTATTTATCCAGAAAGCTATTGTTGATTTTTTGAAAGTGTACATTCTCACTTCTTACCCATAATTTTCAAAATATCAGAATAGTACACCAGTATTATACTGATGTAACACTGCCCCCTTTTATTGGAAAAGAAAAACATACTGGACATCTGTTTCACATTGTCTATTACCATAGTTCCTTGTTATTTATACAGTTGATTCAGGTATTCATTGTTGCATGACAGGATAAATTTAGACAGACAATCAATATAGCTGTACAACAATAAGTGAAAGGGGGTTGTGAGCAAATTATTTAGCAAAATGTGTTTGCAATGAATGAGCTGACAGGCTGGCGAGGTGTTTTTGTTTTCAGAGGTACACATAGTCCTAATTGATCAGGATTGTCATTTTGGTGAGCAGTTGAGCAAATGTTCAGTTGCAGTGCTTTTCTGTGTTAATCTATTCCTAAGAGTAACAACCAATTGTACAGGAACGTGCAGCACGTTAGAGATTGTGCCGTAAGGAAACAAATTCTAATTGTAATCCTCCTCATTTGCATATTCTTTATGTCATGACAAGGAATATTTTTATAGGGCTTTCTGTGCTAAAATAGTAATGTGTATGTCATTTCTCTTGAACCTTCAATTCAGGGATGTAGATGCTACTGTCCCTATTTCACAGATGAAAAAACTAAGACCGCCTCTGGATCACTTTACCCCAACATTCCCTTTCTCTAACATCTCATTTGTTTCCCACATCTGAGATTGATAGGGCAATTTTACTTAAAATCTAAAACAAGACACACATTTAAAATCTGAAACAATTCAAACACCAATTTAATGAAGTGAATGCTAAAATTTTGAGCGAAAGAAGTCTGCCTAGATGTATGTGCTTCATACATATTTCTTGGAAATGAGTATCTGTTTTTACACTTGTGTTGATGCCTTTCTAAGGAACATACAGAGATCAAAAACGCTATAAAATTAGAAAAAGCAAGGTGAGTTTTATAACTGCTGGATTTTTGCATTTGAACTAATAACACCGGGCAACTATGTGCTGTCTGGAGGCTCCTGGCTGACTGTAATCATTAAGTTCTTTTTATTTCTGTTGTCAGGGCTACTTGATTGGTTGCCTAGCTACTAGTTTAAGGCCTAATTCATAGAAAACAACAACAAACTTGTTTAGCTCTTTTCTTCCTTGCACTTTAAAAGGAAAAATATGGTGAGAATTTATATAGCTTTACAAGTTCAAGATACTTCCTAGAGATAGGTGTGGGGGTGAGAGCAATTACAAAGTAAAAAGCTTTTAGTTTTGTTTACAAGTGTTAAAGTCAAAAGTCCACATCTAGTTAATAATGTATTTCCCAGTGAAAAGGGTTAATATTATATACATCTAATTTATAATTTTGCATATATTTTTCTGGAAGAATTGTTGGTTTTGGTATATATGAAGCAAACTTACTAATTATGAGGATTTTGTAGACCTAACCTCCCACTATGCCAGGTCCTTCTAGATCTTACCTCGTCTAGATAATAATCACTTAATCCTTGCTCTTCTCAACTTTTTTGGCATGAGGGTCCTATTCTACTCTTAAAAATCATCAAAGACCCCCAAGGTGTGTTGATTTATGTGGGATATATCAATATCATATTTTATATTAAAACTGAAATGTTAAAAATATTTATTTAAAAATAAATCTATCATATATTAATATAAATAACATTTTAAAATATTAACTATATTTTTCAAAATAGGAAAATAGAAAAAAGGCTTTGCCATACATTTTTACAAAATTCTTTAATATCTAACTTGTTAGAAGACAGCTTGATTCTGGTATCTGGTTTTATAGTCAAAGTGCATCATGTACTTATATTCAAATTCACGTAACTTCTGGAAAATTTCATTGTACGTGCAAAAGAGAATGGGAATGAAAAAGACAAATAATGGCAGTTTTATTGTGGAAATAGTTTTAGTCAAGTGAACCCTCTGAAAGTGTCCTTGAGATTGTCAGAGGGGATGCTTAGCGTATATGCTATTCTAGATTATCATGTAATATGTATACATGCATTCACCTGTTTTAACTGCACTCATCTTAACTTTAATAATTTTCATTGATCAAACATAGTAAATATTCTGTTTGAATTAAGGAACAAAACAGTTAATAGAATTTTATTACTTGTATTTCTACATTGCCTTGAAAAAAAAATTTGGGGGTGTTTTGCAGTAATACATACAGTAAAACAACATAAAAAAATAAATAGAGAGGAACTAATGGGAAAGAAAAATTAAGCGTAGGAAGATTAAATAAGGTAAAATTGAGACTAGTCAGTACACAAAAATTCTTATCCTATGTATTTAATTAATTGCTAAAAGCAGGCCACAGACTTGGTTGTGAGCTTCCTGGAAACCAGGCAAAAAAGAAAATGTGTTACATCATCCACAGTATTTCTGCCATGTAACATGATTTTCCTCCTGCGAGTCCTCATATAAGCTTGAGACATATCTAAGAATGTTTCTAGTCAAGAATTGCAGTAATTTTTCAGGGCTATTTCATGACAGACCTTTCATTTGTCTTTTAGAGAAATTTTTACCTAGATTTCTTTGCCTTTGGGTAGTGGGATTGACAGTTCATTTTTCTTTTTTTTTTTTTTGACAGTTCATTTTTCTATATGGTATTTTATCCCATGGACACACTTTTTTCAATTCCATTTTACTACATGTATATGTAAAGCATAGTAGTTGTGTACGTAAAAGAAGGATAACCAGGGTGTAAATCCTTGTTTTATCACTTATTGATAATATCTCAGACTCAGTTTCCTCATCTGTAAAAATGTCAGGACTTGAGGATTAAATGATGCAATATTTAACCTCCTAATGAAATACCTTACATACATGTTAGGTATTTAATAAATGTTTCCTCCCTTCCACCCTCTTCCCTGTTTGCCTTCTTTTCTTCTTTCTCTCCCTCTCCTTCCCTCCTTCCCTGCTTGCCTTCCTAGCTTCCCATCCACTTGATTAATTTTGTGGATAAGAGTAAAGGCTTGGAGTTAGACTGCCCAATGTCTCCATTTGAGAAATGGTAATACTCATGGTTTCTATGCACAAGGGCTTGTTGTGATAGTTCAACAAAGTACAGTCATCTCTCATTATCCTTGGGGAATTGGTTCCAGGGTCCCCCTTCCCCACCCCTGTAGGTACCAAATGACTTGGATGCTCAAAGTCCTTACAAAATGGCAACCATGCCATTAGATATAACCTATCTGCATCCTCCTATGCCTGCAACCTATGCCATTTGATATAACCTATCTGCATCCTCCTGTAACAGTGTGAATGCTAAGTACATAGTTGTTATACTATATTTTATTTTGTGTTGTTTTTATTGTCGTATCGCTACTTTTTAAAATTTCAAAACATTTTTGATCCAAAGTTGGTTGAATCTGCAGATACAAAACCCATAAATACAGAGAGCTGGGTATAATCCTTGTAGGGCCCCTGACATAGTACCTGATACATAATTCATAGAAAGGCTGAAAGATGTCATTGCTGTGGCTAGTTTATCTTTTTAGATAATTCTTAGCCATTGAAGGTGCTTACAGATGAAGCAATTTAATCTAAGCTACATTTTAAGAAGAATATCATGTTGGCAGTTTAAATAAGATGAAAGATACATTTAGAGAAGTGTGGAAGAATAAAAAGAACATGTGTTTTGGAGTGAGAATAACCTGGACTTCAGATTCTGTTTCCATGACTCACTAGCTCTGCAACCTTTCTGAGCCCCAGTGTCCTCATCTGTGGTTAGTAACACTTAATTCTCTTGGTGGTTCGAAGATTCATCAAGAAGCTATAAGCCAGGTAGGTGCCAAGGATTATGCCTTAAAAAAATCCATTCCCTTCTCTTATAGGATTCCTAATTCTATTTCTACAGGTGGAACTCCATTTGAAATTTATTTAAATCTACCTTACATTCTATTCTCTTCCTACCCTTCCTGAGCTTAGATCTATCCTGTTGTTCTGGAAGCAGGACTTTTCCAGTAGAAAGCCAACCCCATGTACAAAAGGATATATCACAGGGCTAGGTATATCCCCAATATATATCCCCAAACCCCAATTGACTTAACATGGTATCACCTCAAATAAGGAGATTAATAAAATATTCCCGAAGAGTTCTTAACCTCCAATTTAGATCAGTTCCACTTAGGTGGCCTTTAGAATCCACTCTGTGTATTAAACAATTTTTAAAGACCTGAGTTGCAGGAAAAAAGCCAAAATATGTTGTCAGGAAGCTTTCAGTTATCTTTAGAAGAGCACATAAAGTAAAAAACATATAGTTATGATTATCATCAAAATAAAATATTAGTTTTGAAGCCATCTGATGGAAGGACAATTTTTAAAGGTAAGACTGAGACCATTTAAATGACAAATCATATTTTTAAAAATCTAGTAAAACTTGAGCATGTAAAGTTGGGTTAGTTTAAAAATTTCTTTGAGACAATACAAACCACCTCCTAACTCTAACAAAGAATTGTCTAAATTCTGATTTTGAGCCTCCTCAAAGAAGCATAAATGACCACTTGAAAAGACACTTTGTTGTTCTACTGTCTGCAATACTTTTAGGAAACTGGATTCCCCTGGATTTCCCTGAGCTAGGAGGAAGTTGCTCTCTTTAACAGCTATGAGGTCTGACAATTAAGTTTGCAAATTTACTACTGTGCACTCAAATTGGCAGCACTTTACCAACCAAGGTTTCATAACAGCTGTATCTGTGTCTCACAGCTGTGTTCGCATCGACGTGTGGTGGTATCTTGCTGAGTGGCAATCGTTATTGTTGTTGGGTGTTTTTGTGTGCCATCCCGAGAATGTTGGAGCTTAAATGAGAGGAACAAATAGTCGTAAATTTCTTGTTAAACTTGGCAAAAGAAAAAGTGAAATCAGGAAAATGTTACTTCAAGTTTATGGGGATAATGCCATGAAGAAAACAGCAGTATACAAATGGATTAAATATTTTTCTGGAAGGAGAGAAAGCATCACTGATGAAGAGAGGTCAGGGTGGCCAGTAACAAGCAGAAGTGATGAAAAAATTGCCAAATTGTGCATCAAAACCATGAGCTGACTGTGAGAAGCATAGAAGACCAAGTGAATATTGGTAGAAAAACAGTTAGGAAAAATTCAAAATCTTGGCCAACAACTCATGGCTCTTGCATCACAACTGTGTACCAGCTGGCATGGCACTGTTTACAAGGGAGTTTTAGCCAATAAATAAATAACTGTACTGGAACACTTTCCTACTCACCTGATATGGCTCCCAGTGACTATTTTCTTTACCCAAAGATAAAGGAAATGTTGAAAGAAAGATATTTTGCTGACATTCAGGACATAAAGGAATATGACAACATCTTTGGAGGCCATTCCAGAAAAAATGTTCCAAAATTGCTTTGAAGGGTGGACTATGTACTGGCATTACTTTTTCCCCTTGGTTTCCCAAGGGGAGTTCTTCTTAGAAGGTGGCCTTAGCAGTGATATTTAGCAGTGAGGTATGTAGCACTTTTTCTAGGATGAGTTTGAGAAATTAATTGTCAGATCTCAGTATGTGAACTTTGTTTAGACTTTAGCATCCCATTTCATGGATCTTGGCTTCAGTGTGTCCTAAAGATTTTCCTCCGTATCTTTGTCCTGGAAATCAGGAAACTAATTTCTACTCATGGATTCTTGTAAGAATCTTTTAATGCATTTCCATTCTTTCAAAATCGTAATACGTTAACCACATTTTCTCTAGTCCAGTGATGAGAGATCTTTTCCCCTTAGAGATATGAAGTTTTGAACTTTTTTGTTTTTATAGAAATATAGAGAAAATTGATATATTCAGCCTTCTCTTATCAGAAACACTATTGACGCGTTTTCAATTCATCACATTACAAGAATAATTGAATCAGAGCTAAAAGAGCCTTTGGAGATTATGTAGTTCAGTCCCTCATTTTATAGATGAGAAATATGAAGCAGAGAGAAGTGAGGTGACTGCCCATGTCCAACCACAGGGTATTAGTGAGGCTGGGACCAGATCCCCATCTTTCTGGCACTTGGTCTTTTGTGCTTTCCAGATTCTACGCTAATGCTTATGAAGCCCTAAAGTGTTTATGGTGGTGACTCTGAAGTATCATTTGGTCTCAAAGTTCTAAATTCATTCTTAGTGCTGCTTATATTGTTAAATATCATAGGTCTTGCCAATTGTGATGCCAAATATGGTACATATTATATGTGTTAACTTGACTAATCAGAATACATGGTTAAATGGGTCATTTTATCTTCTAGGTATGTCTGACACGTAGTAGACAACATAATAACTGATTTGAGTTGATTCTAGTAACAGAATTTTTGTAATTACATTTTATGTGGATTTTTAATCCCATATAGACCGTTTTTAAAAAAGATTTTCTTCAGTAATGGATGACGTGGATATTAATTTCACTTTCGTTTCCTGAGAAGCTTTCTTGCCAGTTGTAGTATAACAATCACTAAAATGTCAGGGTTTCACATTGTTTGCAAAGCAATTCTTTAAATTTTTTAATACTTAATCCTAACAGCCACCCTTAGAAATAGTTTAATCATTTCTTTTTCACAAATGAGAATGAGATTCAAAGAGCTCAGATCACTTGCTTTCATTCACACAGGTGATATTAAAATTGAGACTCTTCCAAGTCTCTGTTTTCAAAACCCATATTCTTCCCCAACAGCAGACAGACTTCACCTTCTTCGTCAGTACCAATCCCTGCCCACCTGTCCTGGTGACCTCGGTATAGAAGGTCACAGACACTCATTAATTGTTGCTGTACGTGGGTTTGTGTGTACATGTGAATGTGCAGCATGCGTGTGTATCACTGTGTGTGTTCATTGCAGTGTAACTTTGTGTTTGAGTCTGTCTTTCTGGGGAGGTCTGCTTTTTGTGTCTGTGCCACGTGTGCTGTGTGTGAGCCTGTACAGGGCAGCTCACTGTGTATCTATATGAATGGGAGGGAGTGTGTGTCTGCTGTGGGTCCGTCTGATATGAATCTCTGAGAGTGTCTGTGCATTTGTCAGTATCTCTGTGCCCATGTGTCCATCTGTGTCAGCGTGTCTGCAGGTCCATGTCTGTGTCTCTCTCTGAATCTGCATGCCAGTCTGTCTCTGTCCGTTGGCCTGGGTGTGTGTGTGAGACTGTCTGTGGGACAGTGCATGTGTGTTGTTTGTATAAGTCTTTGTGGACGTGTCCTTCTATCTTCTCATTATGGTGTTAGGTATTAATACATTTGCTCCTTTTCATTTGTCAGCTGGTAGGCCTAGCTATGTATAGAAAAAGCATGTATGTGAAAGCTTTGCGCATGAATGTACTTTATAGATTCTTTCCAAGCCTGCTTTCCTCTCAGCATTGTCTTAGATCTGGTTGTCAAAAATGTATCATTGGAGCACTCTGACAGAAAGAAGTTCACTTTTAGCTAAGATCCAGTTTGCAATCTTTGACATTTGCAACTAAGATTAGAATTTCCCAAAATGCTGTCTTCCCGCTATGGATGGAAATGCTTGCTTTTATTTTTGGAACAACCCTGATTTGCCCTTTATATCTTTTTATAAATAATGTCAACAACATTGGTTCTGAAATAACACAAAGGGTGTCTTGTAAAATGCATTGCCCGGTGGCTTTAATTCTCATATCTTCTAGGCTGCAAGAGTGCCTATATTTTTCAACAAAGAAAATCACTCTTAAGTGATTCTTTTCCCACACTGAGAATCAATGTAAGTTTTGTAAAGATAGAAGCCATGAATTTGGGGTCCGCTTGCCCATGTTGATTAAGATATCAATATTAAAGTTAATCTCATTTTTTCCATCTGCAAAATGGGGACAGGAAGGCCACTACCATCTCAAGCATAAGGAAACATTTTAGTGAACTTTTACCATTAAAAAATCACATTGGTTTATCAAGACCTTCTGTTCTTTTAAGAGTGTCATGAGTTCTCTGATCTTAACATTTCTGCAAAGGAGGCTGGTAGCAAGATTAGTGTTTCTTATTCTAGACCTCTGATTTGATTCCCTTGGTATGATTTCCTAGGTCTAGAAAAACATCATGAATGAAAGAAGGAGCAAGGTGCTTTGAAATCAGTCATGCCTAGGTCAGATCTCAGAATCAAAGCCTAATTAATGATCTTTTTACTTCAGCAGTGCATGTATTACTAACTGCGTCACTCGAGGAGCCCATTACTTACTTTTCTGTGCCCTTGTTTGTTTGTTTAGAAGTTGGAAATGATGAATACACCATATAAGCTTGTAGAAAAGATTGAATAAAATAATATGGAAAGTAAGGTAAAAGTAAAGTAAATAATCTTCTGTCTTCCATATTGTTGTTTGCAACCATTAGACATCACAGAACAGTAGGTAGGAAGCGCTCACCATCTAATGTATGGGGCTTGTGTTACTTGTTTGGGATTTAGAGAAATATTGACCCATCCCTTTCTGTCCTGCAGGAGACGATAGACTGATATAGGAAACAGGATAGATGCATAAAAGGGAACCAGGCAATATAGGATCCAAGGGCCAAATGAGTGAAATGAGTTGTAAGGGTAATTAAGCTTCCAAATGTAAGAAGAGGCCCTGCTGATTAACAGCTGGGTGGAAAGAGAGGTTCTGTGGAACAAGAGTCTCCAAACACCTCAAAGAAAGGACAGGCAGGATTAAGTATGCAGGGAGGAGTGTCCAGGCTGGGTCCCAGGGGAAGCATGAATGGGGCATGTATCTCTTCATGTGGGGAATAACCTGGAAAAGGACAGGTCAGTCAGGAGAGAAGTGGGCTTTGAGCTAGGGAGGAGCAGGGTTCAGATTGTGGGATCTTTGAGTGTCTGGAGACTCTTTGTAAGGTTGTGTGTGTGTGTGTGAGAGAGAGAGTAAGAGAGAGAGAGAGAAAATAAGAGTGTAGCTGAGGTAAATTGAGTGTATTTCTCCAAGTAGATAAACTTAACAGGAAATCAGCCTGTTACATCACAGCTGCAGAAGCGACTGTTACGTTTTTCCCCCCACTCTAGTCAGCAGTAAACCCCTCAGGCTAATATAGGGTTATAAATGTAAATGAAAATTTGAAATAATATAATTTACAGGAATTTATGACTGAAATAGTTGTGTATAAAAATATTTTATTTGCACAAAAATCTTATAAGGACTATTATATATCTATTGTTATCTAGTGTTATCCCTTCATAACAATAAAAAAGATATATAAAAAAAATCACTGAGAATTCATGCAGGTAACTCTGGCCTCAAATACCAGCTCTTCATAAGTTCTATACTTTTTGTCATGCCACACTGTTAGGTTACCATAATTGGTAACTTGAAGGCCGAGCCCAGGTCTTACTCTTTGCTGCTCCCCTAACACTGAGCCTAAAAAGCTCAGTCTTTATTCATCGATTGATTGCTTGTGACTAGAGACCAGACTTTGGGAGAAGTAGTTACTCTTATGTGGAGAAAGACGTTTTTTTCCTCTGAAAGTGTTTGCACTTTTGAATGTATTTGGCCTTCCTTAGACAGAGAAAATCCACATCATAATAGAAGAAGGGTTACATTCTTCCTATATTTACACCCTATAAGAGGGTTGCTAATTACTAGAGTTAGAGAAATACCAAAGTCTCTCTCTTTTTTTTCTTTCAGTTTTTTGGCCGGGGCTGGGTTTGAACCCACCACCTCCGGCATATGGGGCTGGCGCCCTACTCCTTTGAACCACAGGCGCTGCCCACCAAAGTCTCTTTTAAGCTATCCAAGCCTCACTGCCTCACTGCCACTTCCTTCCCTGTCTTCTGTTCTTGAGGCTGCAAGTCGATTGCCCACAGCCTGCACTTCTCAATCTCTGTCTCCTTATGTGTATTTATCTTGCCTGTGAATATCTTTCTCTCCTTCCTTTTCTCCCTCCCCAACCTACTTCCTACCCTCTCCCCACGTCCCTGGTGCACCTTCCCCTTCCTCTTCCTCCTCTCTCGTTTTTTTTTCCCTCCCTTCCCCCCTCCCTTCTCCCTCCTTGCTGCCTACCGCAGTGAGGGTCCAGTCTCTGCCCACGAATTTTTCTCCAAGCTCTTAAAGTTACAGAGGCAGCTTCTCTGTCTCTGGACCTTCTGTGGCAGGATTCTAGCATGTGCTACCTGCATATCTTCCTACTCCTGTGTCCTTAGTAGCAGTGCGGCAACAGGAGCTCCTGGGTGTGCATCTTCAATGATACGTCCTCTAAAACCGCATAAAATTACCCACATGTGAAGAGGTAGCACAGCCTAGGGGGACTAAGAGACAACCAGTACAATTTTTTTCAGAATCCAATGCTGATTTTATTTATTTAAATGACTATACAATGACGTCTTATATTTGAGTAGCTTAAAAAGTTAAATTTATAAAATTAAACACTGACTTGCAAAGCTGTGGAAGCCAGCTTGGATGCTGATCTTTCTGATTTCCTGCACTGAAAACTGAGTCAAGTTGCAAAAATGAAGCTGTGCAAAGGAGTGGGAAGAATTCAGCATGGATTTTAAAGCTGCAGATCTGTTTTCTAGGCCTACATCTGACTCTACTGTCCACGTCACTCTGAAGAAATCTCTAATCTTACTGAGCCTCAAAGTTATTCTACAAAGATATTCTACAAAGTTAGGATGATTATGCCTTACGAATGAGATGACATGTGGAAAGGGCTTTCCAATTTCGGGAGGTGCTGATGGTCATCAAGACTGGGCATGGTCTGTATTTACTGTGAGGAGAAGGCAGACTGAGTCAGTAAGTCCCTCTACAAAGGAGGCTTTATGCCTTGTGCCTCCTGCTTCCTACTTGGTTGGAATGAGGTGGGCTCAAAGCTGCCTAATGGCATAAAGAAGTAGCATGTCGTCACTGTTTTTCCGATAAAAAACCCCAATTTTTGTTTATCTTCTTTGTGGGTGCCGGTAGGAAGGAGAGCGTGTAGAAGGAAATGATGTCTATGTCAAGAAAATCTAGTCTGTTATACCAAAGATCTCTGGAGTTTATAAGAAACATAATAGGTTTTTCCTCAAAGAATTAGCTACGGATTTAGGATTGCCCACATGTGGATGGACTCACGGATTGGCGCAATACAATGAGATGGAAACATGGTGTGATAGTCAATTCCATGTGGCTTTGTACAAACGGATTTTTCCAGAATCATTTCCTTAATCTTACGTAATTTTAGCAGGTAACTTGATGCAAAGCAAAGCATTATGTATAGGTGGTATCTGAGGGACTATTAAATATTTATTTATTTTCAGGTAGAAACCTTACGGTAGGCCTAAAGTTTTCAGTCAAATTGGGTTACCCAGAAGGCAAAATATGTATATGACTAAATGAACAATGGAAGTGAATTTTTTAAAAATTATATTATCTTCAATTAATAAATCTCAATTGTGAAAGAATTTTAAAAACACTGAAAGTACAACTGTGAGCATTGAAATATATGTTAGCTAATCTTCAAGGGAAGACCAATATTTCAAACCAAATCATTCCTGAGTAGAACATATTTATAAATCAACTTGTTTATTTGATCTAAGCAATCTAATAATCCAGCCCTTCATGTCATATTGCCAATACGAGAACACTACCCACAGCTGGAAGCCTTATACAAATGACGCTTTAATATGCTGCTCTTTGGTCATCGCTTACGCTATGAAAGAGTAAAATTTTGATCATAAAATAAATTTGAAAATGAGTTTTATTTAATCAGTGAAAAGCAGATTTAGTCTTTTTTTTTAGGTTTTGCTCTTCCTTGTGTCAAATATATGCAGTGGAATTAAATAAGAGCTATATTATAAAAACTTTTGTAGCTTGTATAATTGTTATACTCATGATCGTCTTTTTGTAAGTCATTAATTGGTCTGAAAGTGCCATTAAAAATTCTATAGAGATTTAAAGACTCTGCTAATTATAACATTCACCTGGGAAGTTATTTGTTCTACGAATGACTATCTTTTTCCTTGAGACTGCAAATTCATTTTAGTTCATTCTCATTAGATAATCTTTGGGATTGAATGAACTATCTCTCTGCCTCGTGTCCTGCTTTGGCTAGTTTTTTTAGTTTTCTCTTTGTCTAGGCAGGATGGGGAGGAGCTAGGAGAGCTGCTTTCTAAGCTTTAGGAATAAACATGCTTATTTATTGACGGTTCAAGTACTAGATCCCTGGGTGGTGTGTTTTTAATTTCATTTAGAAATTTTAACTTGGGATATAAGCACCATTTCTAATTCTGCAGGAATGATGGTTTAATTATATTAAAGCACTTGCTTTTAGACCAGGAATTCTGATCCTACATTAAAAAAATATCTTTACTATTTGATTTTTTTGAGAAATAAAGTTGGTGCATTCTCCACCCTCACTGGTATAGCTTATGGAGACATAGTGTATTATAATTTGGAGATGGCAAACCTTCCCCCACCCCCGCCCCCATTATAACAAAAACCAAAAATCTCTCCCAAAAGTATACTTTAAATTGAAATATTTCAACTGACCAATTAAGGTCAGTTGTGAAGAGAAGGTGATTTTTATTTTTCTCTGCTGACTTTTGCCTATGGAAACAGTGGAAGGAGATGAAAGCCCTTGCCTCTATCCTTTCTGTTAGCCAGCCGGCTCTCCGATGACAAACAGCCAATATGTGGAAAGCGCATACCTCATTTACATCACATGCATAATGTACTCTATCTGGGATATTCGCTTCTCAGGGTTGCAGTGTTGCCTAACACACTCAGTGATCAGCACTTTTCTTTTCTTTTCTTTTTTTTTTTTGAGACTGCAATAATCACAGGAATGTAACAGTGATGTGGGAACAAGAGGAAATAACATAATGATTTACCTATTGCTGTTCTGTTGTCCCTTCTAACCAGTCTGATTTTGCTTAGAGCCTAATAAAAGGATCATGAATTCAAGAGAGGAAAACATGGAAATGGTGCAAGAATAATACATACGTTCCTGAGTTCCATATTCATAGAAAAAGGGAAAATGTTGAATACATAGGGAACAAACTGCCCTAAGGTTTGTGGATATATGCTTATGCTTATGTAATCTTCAGATAAGATGTACCACTTTTTACAAATGTATCTAGCCTCATTTAATCTCGAGTATGCCTTTGGATACCAAAAAGAAGAGGGGGAAAGAAAAAAGTCAGATATAGGATAAATTAAATCTTCAAAAATATGCAAAATACAAGTTCCTAATTAAAAAATGTCTGCTACATTAATTAGCATGCTGTTTACAAAATTTATTCTTAGCATGCTAACCTCTTCATGATTTTCACACATTTACTAAAATAATACCATAGCAGTTTTCACTCACATTGTTCAAGATTTTATTAAGAGTTCAATCCTACAAGTATTTTACAAAGTAGTTAGCATGCTCCTGTTCTGTAACCGCAGTATTCACAAATAACTCTTATACACGAGTTCAATAAATAATTGGAAGCCCAGATGTTTGAAACGGATATAGCAGATACACTGTAGCTGTATTTTAAATACAGCTACTTTCCCTTTGTCCTCTCATCAACTTCACAGCGTTGCTCTCTGCCGTTCTCAGTTCCAGTCTAATTAAACCTTTGGCACGTACGTGTCCCCGCGTGTGCCCCTCTCCCACCGCAGCGCAGCGTGTGGAGGCCTCCTGTATTATTGTTGCTGACTTGAGACATTCCAGCCAGGAATTTTACTTCTTCAGAGTAAACTGTAGCATTCTTTGTCTGTCAATTTCACCTCCTGATAAGGAAATTGCTTATACTGAGACATGATTTACCACTTCACACAGTGACCAACTAAAGACTCTAAGTTCCCTTCTTGGACTGAGCGTTACTCATTTTTGTCTCTGTCTACAGCACCACTAAAACAAGCTCTTGTTTAGTGTTTGATAAATAAAGTAAAAACTATTAGGTATCAATAAAAAGCAAGAACATTTTGGAATTTGGTTTTAAAATATAGCTGACTAATTTTCAGAAACTGAAAGAAATGTAAGGAAAATTCTAATTTTATTTACAGCAGCATTAGCTTATTGAATTTAAGTTTTTAATAATACATACTTTTTCTTCCCTATCTAGTTTTTCATCTTATAACTAAAAATGATGCTTTCTGATTTACATGCGTTGATTTTTTTCCTCTTTGAAATAATTACACTAATTCCTGAAAATGCTGTGACATTATCAGAAATGTTATATAGAAAAAGTTGTTTTATTTTTATTTTATTTTTAAAAGAGAAAAGTATTATGGTTACATTTGGGAATTCTTAATTTGTATCTTATTTAGTCTGGTGTGCAATGTGACACCAGTTAATTGTATGTTATTTGGTGGTAACTACAGTTAACTCTGTTGGAAGTAATGGTAATTATACCGTAATTGATATCAGTTCTCCCACATCTTCAGAAAACCATACAATTAACGCATATCGACACAGTTGGACACAATCTTTTGTCCTTTGTAATGTTGCCATATTCGAGTATTATTTTGAAAGGGGTTTCTAAATATTTTCTTCTTGTTTTAAACTCACTTTAAAAATTTCAATTTCAGGATGACTTTCAGTTTTTACGAAAACATAGTTGCTAAGTTTTAATTTTACTTGATCTTAAAGCTTCTTCCATAAGCAATCAAACATAGTTCTGAGTTATTTTTATTTTACATTTGAATACTCATTTGTGACTTCATTTAGTCTTATTAATGCTTCCTTTTTCCTCAAAGGAGTACTACAGTACAATATACAAAATCGTGGCATCGGGAAGTTAATCAGTTTTTTTTTCTGAAGAGAGGCCCTCTTCAGTCGCAATTTTTTGCATTTGTTTTACTTTACCGTGCAGGCAAAAAGGTTTGTATTCTATGCTAGTGCCAACATAATGAATACCAAACTAGGGACACAGAAGTGTGTTTAAGCCAAATGCAGATTAAAATGTTTTCCCTCTGGTGTTTCCTGCCTCCATCCTTTGCCTTCCCCTGTCTGTTGTATCACTTTTGCCTAGAGGATTTCAGCAGTAGCAAACAAATGCTTTTTGCCTAAATGTGAACATACCTTGGCAGACTCAATTGATAAATGGATTATTATTACTTTTGAGTGCTTTCCTTGAGAATTCGAATAATTACTCAAAATTTTTTATGGGACGGCAAAGTGATCTTACCCGTGTAATGCTGCAGTGTAGATCTCAGAAATCAAAGAAGTCAAGTGTCATAGAGTCGTAAGATTTCAGAGCTGGACGAAGCCATGGAGGTAAGTTAACTCAACTCCCTCATTTTACAGATGAAGTAAATAGGGACCAGCGTAGTTTGTAAAGAGTGCAGAGTAGCTCAGTGGAAGGAGCAGTAGCTGGAAAGCCAGGAGGCTGGGAGTTGCTGCCATTGACTGCATGGCCTCAAGTTAAGTGTCCTGACCTCTTTAGTCCCAGTGCTCTCTCAACGGAAATCTTTGCATTTCCTTCTGATGCTAAAGCTTTCTCTTACCCCATATTCTTCATTTTAGATATATGCTATTTTTTTAGCATATGTATTTCTTTAAATTGTAGGAAAGGCTCTTAGGAGACATGCTATATCTTACAAATGAAAATAAATATACAGTGGCAATACCTTATATGTGTCCACATTTCCTGTCCGTTTCTAAGGAAAACAATCTTTACATTTATCAGTTTGCCAGTGAAAATTGAAATAGAAGATAGATTTGGAAGAAAATATTTATTCTTGGGTTATATAGGTTTGGTATTTTCATCTTGAATAAATGGCACTTGTATTTCCACAGATGCTGTTAAAAAGTGTACGGTGTAAATTAGATAGATGTCTAAAAATCAAATACTTAGATGTTGAAATAATAGAATTCCCGAGATACCTGTGGGACAAAGACATTTGCTTAGCCAGTCATTAATTTTATTGTGATATTCTTTGTTCGTATAGTAAATGTTAGAATAACAATGTCTTATTGGTGGTTTAAGTGGAATGAGAATACTCCGGTTTCTAAATTATGTGTTCAGTTTTTATAGGAGTTTGTATAATTTTACAATGAAACTTTGGGTGAACTTGTTACTGAAACAAATGGTTAATCAGAGAATATTCAGGAACAAATCTGCATCATGCCTCTGTTCATGAATAAAAAAGTTGAAACCACATATAAGTAGGAGTTGGGCTGCCACACAACTGGATTTGCTTAAATCTGAATGCTTTATAACTCTACTTGGGAGTTGCAAACTTATAAATAACCTTGCAATTGGTTAAAACCATATTAAAACCATATGAATGAGACAGAAAGCATTTGGCTGAAGGGGTTCGGTAAGCACTATAATCCTGATGAAACTAATTTAATTCCGTGGCTCCTAAGCTTAGAAGGGTCTCATATCTTCAGAGTTAATGCTACTGTATCATTTGTCATCTGATGGTCAGTGACAGGGATCTAAGTGCGTGTTATGGGAGATGTACGGGAGGGCGTCCTTGCCAGGGGTGTGGAGACAGAACTTGCTGAGTTCAACTTACTCTTCAAAACCTGAGGAAAACTTGTCATACATCATTTGAGAATGGATTTGAACGCTCTATAAAACATACCCAGAAGAAGCTCTGCAGACATTGGTTCATTGCAGCAGGAATGTGCTGCATGCAGGGCCCGGTCCTGGCTGAGGAGAGAGAGGATTGTGGCATACGTCAGCATTCGGAGAGTTGATCTGAACAGCTCTGCCAGTCTTTATTGATTTTGTTTCTTGCCTCAAGTATGAATCTTCTTGTTTCTGAAAACGTTTGCCAAGCCTTTACTTTCCTTTAAAGGAGAACTTACTCTTTTGAGCAAACATTCATAGATCGATAGATAAGGCTGTCAACAGATAGAACCACTGTTAGGGCCTAGTGGCAGAAACTTCCAGAGGATTGTTTCTAAAGCTAAGAAAATCTCAACTAAGATTTGCTTCTTTCTCGTTTGATATTTTTTGGCCAGCAACAAGAAACTTTCATAGCATGAGAGGCAAAAGCTGCAATGGTGTTAGTTTTCTCAAGCCGCCATAACAAAACACCATGGAGTAGGTGGCCTAAACAACAGAAATTACTTTTCTAGCAATACCGGAGGCTGGCAGCTTAAGATCAAAGTGTCCTAAGGTTTAATTTCTTCCGAGTCCTCTCTCTTTGGCTTGTGGATGGATGCCTTCTTGCTGTGTCCTCATCCTTGTTCTCTCCTCTGGGTGCACACTTCCCGATTGGCTCTTTTTGTGTCCCAATCTACTCGTCTTATATGGATACCAGTTAGGTTTTAAACTAATCACTATATCCTATCTTCAAATACAGTCATGTTCTCTGGTACTAGGAATTGAATATTTGAATTTTGGTTGTAATATAACCTATTTATCTATAAACACATGAAACAAAAGAAGAGGTGATAGTTTCTACCTGGGGCTGGTGGAGGAAAGTCGGAGGATTTTGTTCAGAAGAAAAGCCTTAATTAGGCTTAGAAAGGACTAATTATGATGTCATCAAGAAGAGAAAGACATTCTAGAAAGAAAGAATGGCATATGAAAATGCTCAGCGTTATAGAGTATCGTAGCTTATGCAGGCAATTTCAATTCCATTTTATTGGAATAAGCAGTATAAATTGGAATAAATAGGACATGAAGCTGGTGAGAGAGCGGGAGCAAGATCACGAAAAGTCATATCAGCTCTGCAGAGAGGTTTGGCTCTTACCCTGCAGGTGATGGGGAGATTCGAAGGCTTAACACTAGAGAGTAACAATATCCAGCTTCTATGGATTACTAGGGTTGAGATTTAAATTTAATTCTGAAATGCTTAGTTACTAAGACAAAACATAAAGCACCTTTGGTTAATATAGTTCCATTGTTGATACAGGACAAGGGACATTGGCCTTTGAGACAGGACACTGTTTTCATTGTTTAGTTTTGAAACACATAGCAAATGCTGAATGTCTTTAATGGAAATAGATATTTTACGAGTTTCTTCATTTTTTGCAAAGCACTCACATATGTGATTTCTCATTTAATCATCACAGCCCTGCAACGTGACTATTTTCTATTCCATTTTACAAATCTGGGAATAGTCTCAGAGAGATCACATGTAATTAAACTATAGCATCAGGATTCTAAATTCACCTCCGCACAAACGCCTATCTAACTTTTTGTTGAATGACTTAAATAAAGTGCTAAAATATTTTTTGATACTCACCTTCTTAACTTAGAAAATTGACAGCAATAGTAGTATTTTCCTTGTAGTTGTGGTGTGAGGTTAAAAGAAATGCTCATTTGAAAAGAGCTTTGCACATGGTGGACCATCCATAAGTGGCGGTCTTCCCTGCTTCTACTCCAGTAGGTATGTGGGAAAACGCAGTTGAAAGAACGTAAGTGAGGCCTTACTAATTCGTGAGTCCTAGCACAATTTTGATGTTAAAGGTATATTAGAAGCTAGACAGATTAATAGTTTTGCCTGAGAAAATACTATTTAAATGTGCGATTCAATAATGAACCTCATTACTCCCAGCCAAAGTCTTTATCATTTTTACTTATTCTAGAGCCATTAAAATATTACTATGGAAGTAAATTCCTGTGTCTTTAAAATAATTCCCTCCAAAAAGCATCACTTTTTAAAAAGTGTATGTGGTTATTTTCCAGTGTAAAACCTACATTATTTGACCCTTCATTAAATTACTAAATGTATAATAAAGGATACAAAATTAAGAATAATAAAATGGTAGCATTCTTAAGTCAATAAAAAGGAAAAACACAAGTATGGATAAGTAATATTTCTTGAGAATATCATCATAGCAACAAGATACATTCAGAGCAAGCAGTCAGAGTAAGTTATCCAGAGTAATAGAATAGCTCTCAATATTTAATTAGAATTGTCTGGGTTTTGTTTTTGTTTGTTTGTTTGTTTGTTTGTTTGTTTGTTTTTAGAGACAGAGTCTCACTTTGTTGCCCTAGGTAGAGAGCTGTGGTGTCACAGCTCACAGCAACCTCCAGCTCTTGGGCTTAGCGATTCTCTTCCCTCAGCCTCCCAAGTAGCTGGGACTCCAGGTGCCCGCCACAGCGCCTGGCTATTTCAGTATATGGGGCCGGCGCCCTGCTCACTGAGCCACAGGTGCTGCCCCAGAATTGTCTTATTTTCATAACAGAATAAAACATCTTACTTTGAAAATGTGTACTGCTTTGTAGGCTAGGCCTTACATCAGTAATGTTTTCTTTTGCCAGTGTTTTGTGAAGATTTTGCAAAGATGGATGCATTAACCTGCAGAAAGGGTTTGAATCGGAGACATGAAGTGGAACTCTGTGAGGAGCGTAAGCAGATAGCCTGGGGAGGTCAGTGCCAAGGGTCAGACAGACTGGAAAGAGGCTAGAGCAGTAAGCTAGGTGTGCAGGCAGGAAGGTGTATGGAGCAGTTAGTGATGGCAAGAGGGACTCAAGGGAGGGACCAGGGCAAGAGGCTCTGTGGAAGAAAAGTTAGCCAGCCTCAATGATTGAACAGAGAGGGACAATAAAAGCAGTGAGACAAATAATACTGACTTGTTAGCATTGCCATAAACACAGGAAAGGAAGGGAAGCTGAGTAAAGGGGAAGCTGCTTTTGTAGGGAAATATTTACTTTTACTTTAGGGAATTGTTTTCCAGGATTGGAGATATACTAAAGTGTACAAGTAGAAGCCAAGTGTTCAAAAAAATTGAAGCTAGCAGCTGAGAGGGGGCTGGGGGGAACAGCAAGACTTCCTTCGGCCAGCACTCAATAACTTAGACAAAGCTGAAACTTTGAGGATAGGTCATATCTCAGAATATTGTGGTAGCCTTAGAGAACTTCTATTCATAACACATATATTTGTTATTTCTTAAAGAAAATTCTGCTTTAGGAACACACACAAAACATGTGACTGTTGTGGCTGCAGTATTAGCCTTCCCAGCAAAGTCCTTATCATTACAAATTTGAAAGATTTTTAAAAGTCGTAAATGTTTAAATATGTATTTTAGGATGTGATAGCAAAATTCTTATTTACGTTAAAAATATTCATATCAAAATCCCCATGTAAGAGTTAGGCACTTCTAAATACGTGATTATATGAGCATGGAATTTTCTATTTACTGTCTTCTGTATATATAAATAGAATATTTGCCAATGAGTTAATAACACACATTTAGGTTAATTTAAGAGAGCCAGGATAGAGAGTATCCTAATTATAATGTATTTTACATTTGAAAATAACATAAAGATATCTATTTTTTACTCATTTTAATGACAGCATAGGTAATGACTCCTTAGTTGTACATTCCATGGCTGCTGTGAAAGACCCCCATGTTCAGACATCCTTTAGAAATGAGCTTTTGAATAAAGCTTGGAAAAGTACCTCTCATTTAGACCACTGGAATAAGATAAATCACATTATCGTCCAGACATGTACTTAAATGAAATATATTTGCTTGAAGGGCGGCAAACAAAAAGCCTCTCTCAGCATGTAACATTTTCCACTTTGGTCTGTAGAAAAAAGGACCATGTTAAAATAATTTGAGACATGGTATAGGCTGGTCAGTCTCGGTAACCCAGAGGGGAGGGTGCCCAGTGCATCATTGCATTTCACATGTTGGTTTTCGGGAGATGGCTGCAATCAGTCCTCTCGCATATGGTTTGAAAAAGGCTTGTCTCGCTGGCAAGCAAACTGTTATTTAAGTACACAATCCACTCTACTACTGAAACAGTTTTGCCAAACTTATCCAAGTATTCTCACATGCTTAAAGATGGTATAAATATCATTTATTGCTAGCAGTTTTCTTCAGACTATATGGAATGTCTTCCTGCTGCCTGATCTAAGTGTCCCAGTTTACATTATGGCCTTTACTGCCTCTGTTTGATGGAGTGATCAGTAAAAATTTAATGACACTATAAAATAATAAAAATGTCATTAATTTACCACGGATCTTGGATGCAGTGGTTGTAAAGTTACATTAATAAACAGAATATTTTTTACAACAAAAAGCATTGTTACGTGGGAACGTATAAATAACACACATAAATTTAAGAGCAATTTTACTGTTAGCACACACATTATTATGGAATAGCCAATAAGTGTATAAAACATAGTATATAAAATTTTATTAAAATATACTGTGCACATCAAAGATTCAGCTTTTATCTAAGTGCAAAGAAAAGCCATTATTATGTGCTTACTGTTTCATTGCTGTTCTTTCCCCAGATCACAATTTTACATTTGTTGCCAGCAAGAGGAAGTTCATTTTTCTTCCCAGATGAAAACGGACCTCTGTTCTTTTAGTTAACCCATATCCATTCTCTCTCTCCACCCATGCAAAGACAAAATTGATCAATCTTGCCATGGTAGGAAAGGAAAAGTTGCTAATTTAATGCAAAGTTAAAAATAATGTCTGAAGAGTTGAATGGTTTGTTCAGTGACTCTGGAAATAAGGGATAATAATGCCGCAGTCTATCTGTCATCACGGAGGCCGCCCCGTCATTGACTCTGATAATACGTGAAGATGATGGATGCTACCGTCTTGTGGCTTGTAACATTTAACATTCATCAGCTCTCACTAACAGGGGCTTTATCATTTAAATATCTTTATTTAATATGCAACATCTACCTCATACATCATAATTTCAAAGCACTTAGAGAACCAACCATCCTACAACACAGCAGCACTGACTTTAATTTTTTTCAATAACTTTTATGTGCCTGCATGTTTGTGACTGACAATGCATAAGTAAGGGATCACATTGCTACATGCAAAATGCACCTTTCACTGTTAACATGAAGACTGGAGAATTTTCCTGGGAGGTTGGGATTAAATTAGCATTGAGGTGTTTTGCTCATATCTCCAACAAATCTCAGTTGGGAGCTATGTGCACTGTGAGAGCTAGTTCAAGTGAGTGGGGAAATTTGGACTTAAGAACTGCCACTTCTAAGATGACTGTTGTGGAATAAAAATACACATATATTTTAAAAAGAAAAAGAAGAACTTGCCACCCACCCACAGTCTATATTTGTTCCATATAGGGGGGCATACCCATTGGCACTTAATGGCTAGAAGTTTAAGCTTCTTGGAACCAAAATATCTTTGTACTTCTCTCTGTGCCCACGTCCACATCCTGTATTTACTAGGCTCATGTTCAACCTCACTGGTAAATCCTTTGCTTAGCTCAGCTGCCCAGACGTAACGTGTAGACGTCAGGCCCTCTTATCTTATGGTTATGTGTCTGGCAAATAAATATTCTGAGCTATTCTTTGAAGAAAAAAAAGGAAATCTTCTGGGACAGTAGGTGGAAATTTATATGAAAGGGCATGGCTTTGCAGGGTCCTTCTTTAATCTCAAACACAAGTGCTTAATATTACCAAATTTAAAATGCAGCCCACAGCCCAAAACAATTTTTATCATTGATTTATTTTCTTCCTATTTAACAAGTGTTTCATGGATATTCTTCCTTGACTTCTACTCTGTCAAAATATTGATATTTTATAGAAAAAGTATCTCTGCAGAGGAGTTTTTTTTTCAATGAAGTCAGAAAAATGTATGACTTCAAAGACACTGCGAATGTGTTGTTGAATGTTCTGAATGTTTTTTGTTATGATTAAAAACAAGCTGATACTACTGAATTGTGAGTGCACTTCATTTTTTTAAAAAAGAAAAGATATTATCATCATGTAAGCTTTGTTGTCTTAGGATTTTACAAACCATGGCATGTAATTTTCCCTCTTCTCCTTCCTTGTCAAAATATTGATATTCTTTCAGGAACTTTATTTTTTTTTTTACTGAGAGTATTTTCCGGTAAAATCAAAGAGAATGAATGACTAGAAAGATACTTGAAATATGCATATTGATAGGTAGCACGGTCTGTTGATTTTCAGAGAAAGTTGTTTTTTCCCCCTATGAAAATAACAGTTAAAGGTTGTTCTTCCAAGAAGATTGCAGGTGTCACATCAAAACTCCTTTTGCATTTAACACAGGGAAAGCATTCACATGCAAATATTTGAAATGGGAAACAATGTGATAAAACAAAGGTTGAGTATTTTGCTTTCCCAGTACTACTCATCTTCACTTTAATTCTTTTTCTTTACATCATGACAACCAAAAGTGCTACTCAAAAATAGAAATTGACTGATTAAAAGCAGCTGTCCTTTCCCCCGACAATGTGTGAAACTCCCACATGGCTTGTGGTTGCTTTTTGTTATGGCCTGCATCTGGGTTAATTTGCTCTTGTGAAGCAGTATTTTCATATAAGAAGATACTAGGGAACCATACTTAATTTGGTTTTTATTTTCATTCTCTCTCTTTTTTAAGTGTCATACTTCAGAGGTTTCTTCATGTACCGTTATTGGAACTCGTTAGTATTACCCTGTTAGGGAAATTCATGATTATCATTTTTTTTTTCAAATCTTTCATAGAAATGTTGTAGATTAAAGCTAGGTTTATGCTGTGTTTTCTTGCAACACAGATTTCAACATATTCCATGATGAAGGGGAAACTGGAAGACTTCCTGCACAATTTGACTGATGGGAATTAATTATAGAAATATAATGATATTCAAAAATAATCATATTAGAAAGCACAAATGTAGTGAGACTGTACAAATGAGGCACAGCCTCTATCAAGTAATTGTATGTTTGCTCTTTAACAATATTTCCAAGTTTCTAAACATCTTACAGGAGGAACACTCAGAGTGTTTCCATCTAATGCTGAACATGCTCAGTACAGAACTAGGTCATTGAACAATAGACTGAACAGCAATCAGCACTCTACTGCTGCATAATGCATTAAGTATAACATGCAGAAACCATTCCCGGAGCTGGAAGCTGCTATTTCATGTCTGTAAATTCAAGCTGACATGACATTTAATATTGTTTCATAGTAATGAACAACAAGGTTTCATTCATTCATAAGCACAACACAAAGCCAAGTTTGAGTCTGGAGAGTAGCAAGGAGGCAAGAGGGGGGACGCGCGCTGTGTTTCTGCAGACAAGAACACCAAATTAATGATGGTCAATGAGCCCTCTACGACTGATCCAGAGAGCTGCAGAGAGAACATTTGCTGTCATGCTTCAGACTCCTGCTCTTAGAAGAACTAGCGAACAAGCAATATATCTCTGGGTTTTCCTCCTAAAACAGCAGGGGTATTTAACTTCCCTGGATCAATAGATGGCCAGGAGTGAAGTCCTCCTTTGTGGTTCGGTTCCGGGAAGTCACAGTTGAAACTCTGAGCCAGAATAACAATATGAATGCCATCATCTGGCCAGCCAGCTTTGAAATGTTTGTTTTTTAAATCCTTATGCGTAAAATTCTGATTTCTATTTCTACAGGCATACCAATGCAAAATACTATCTCCAAGTGGGAAAGTTCCTCTCCCATTAAATTTAGCAGTACACTCTAATAGGAACCGCTCTTTCACGGTCTTGTGTTTTAGTCAACCCTCTCTTGCATTCCTTTTAGATGACTGGAGCAGACCGACCAGGGAGAAGGTGTGGGGAACAGCTCTGGCAGGTTCCCTATCACAGGTGTTCTTTCCTTACAGGTACTGCGGTCTAGATGCTGTCAGTGTTGTCAGGGCCACAAATAGGCTTTAGTGGACTCTTTCTTCCTCAAAGATTTTCAGAGCCCAAAGTGGTCAGAAGCGATGTTTGTAAATCAGGAAGGGAAAAGTGGCTACCGTGGAAGATAAAATAAGCCTTTAATTATTCTTTCCTCTAGGAAAGAACACGCTTTGAGAATTTGGGGCCCCAGTTAACAGGCAAGTCAAGTGAAGATGGAAAGCTGGGCCCAGGCGTCATCGATCTTACTCGGCCAGAAGACGCAGAGGGTGAGTGGTTTTTCCCAGCTCTTTTCTTCTTCCCGTACCGTGTTTCCAAAGGTACGTCTGAGTTTCATGGAGAATCTTTCTGGTTTTTCTAGAAGTCACCAGTCAGATTTTCTAGGCAAAGCAGAGGAAATATTAGTCTTCCTTATACATTATGGTAGAGGACTTTGAGGAGCAGCTAGATCTTGTATTACATAGCAATCCAAGTACTTTATAAAGTTTTAAAATAAAAAGATCCTCTGCATTCCAATGAACAATAGAATTCTGTTTCATGTGCCTCACTATATTCTTGTTCAAAAAGGAAAGAAAAATGTACAAAGGAGGATGGTTTTGCTTAAATTTATTTTATTTTTAATTGACAAATAATTGTATATGTGTATGGGGTAAAAAGTGATTTGATTTGATACATGTATACTTGCAGAATGATCAAATCAGAGTAATTAGCAGCTCCAAATCAAGTGATTCTCAGGTGCAATCAAACTATTTTGGGGACTGAATTATGGTTTGCAGCAGATTTAGCATAAACTTAATAATTGCTTGGGGGAAAGCCCAGCCTGTGTCTGTGCAGTAACCATTACTGAAATCTTTCGAAAGTCTCGGTGGAAAGACCAGCCTTACTCTCCAAATGTTTACCCACACCACTAGCAATGCCTGTTCACTTCTCTTCTCTTTTTGCTTGTTTGTTTTAAATGCACAAGCAGCACATCAGCAGAAATTGCTCCCCAGAGTCTGGGTACAATTTATGAGTTAGGTCAGCACTTTGGTAGTAATGTTGCCTCGTTATTTACTGTGTCATCACAGACTAGGGACTGGTTTTCCCGTTAGCTGTTCCTTTGGCAGAATCTGTCTTACCAGTCAGGGAAGATTAATTTGTTCTCTTCAGAGTAACATAATACTTCACTCATCTTGGGTCTCAGCTAAAGTCTTTCTTTGGCTTAAGGGGAAGAACCTTACAAGTATCCCTTTTACTGACCGGATTTCTTCCAAGACCCTAATCCTTTGAAAACACATGAAGACACTTCACAGAAGCCTCTGAACTAGGCCTGGCTTCTAGTGATAGCTTTGGGCTATCCCAAGCAGTCCAGAAACCCCTGGAATGAGCACTAAGAGATGGGTAATGTCAGCTATTAGGAAGTACTTGGGAAAGTTTCCAGAAGGCAGTGTTTCATGCCATTAAGAAAGACGAATGTTTGGTGGTAGTACTGGAGACAAGATGTTAAAGTAAATTCTGATTGGTATGTGCATGTGTGTGGGAAGGTGGAGAGGCAAGGAGGGAGGGGAAGGAAAAGGGAAGGAAGAGAGGGCAGGGGGATGAGGAAGAGAAATGGGGGACGAGTAGGAATAAAGAGGATTCAAAACCAGAAATATATTTGCTGTCTTGGAGAATGCGTACTAAGAGCACATCCACATTTTCATAGGCACTCAGAAATGCAGACGTTCAACGGGTAAGAATGGGGTGTCCTCTGCTTTGGGAGCCAGAGAATCCAAATGATGCAACTTGCACAGTGAACCTTCTGACTGTAGCACAGACAATGTGGCTGGCCTGAAAGTCTGTGTGGTCTGGCTCGTCTTGGATTTGTTGGACATTTGTATGATAGAATACTTAAGTCTCGGACCATACATAATGAAACAAATATTTTTCACTACTTTGGAGTATTTGGTCTATTCATTTGGCCACAGATTAAGAGTTAGCAGAGCTCTACCTTACCTTTGCTCTCTTAGACTTTTCTTAATTTGGTATGTACCCTTTTTCATTTGCTTTCTTAACTGCATGTTAGGTGTAAATATAGTCATTTGCCTCTCAGTAATATTGTGATCTGTAATAGTTAATGATATTACCTGCTTGGGAAGTTAAAAATCATGGTCAAAGTTATTAATCACTCTTAAAGGAAAAATTTTAAAACATAGCATTAGAGAGACATTGTATAGAAATATCTTTGGAAATTCCCCTCAATACCTCAAGATTCAAGCCAATTGTCCTGTTATTTTGTTTTTTTTTTTATTTTTCTTTTAAATCAAACATTTTCAAGCATTGATATGCCAGACATTGTGTTAAGCTTTTTATACATATTTTCTCATTTACTCTTTATATACATTACAAAGGAGATACTGTTTTTTTTTTTTTTCTTTTCCAACTTGCAGGTGAGAAAATTGAGATAGAATAATTAAGTTTAACTTCCTGCGAGTGGCAGAGTTAGAAGGACAGAGCTGAGACTTGATCCCAAGCAGTCTGCTATACTGCACCCCTGGACATGCAGTTAAACACGTGCTCTCTCCATTTTCCTGAACAAATTCCTTGTGACCTTCTTCAAAATGGCCCATTTCCTTCCCCCTAAATATAGCAAGTCACACCATATACCACCTCTCATGTTACTGTGTCACACATAGCAGCAATGCCTGATGAGTGTAACAGTAGAAGGGCTGTAGTGGCCCAGGAGCTTAAGGAGTGTGTGAAAACCTCCCTTCAGAAGTTTCCCCAGGGTTGCCATTGAGACCTCATGTGCTTTTAAGGGGACTGTGAGTTCATGAATAGAGTCAAGTTACCTGTTCAAATACTGACAGAAGTGCATTGCCTTTGTGAGGACTGGTAGGAGGGGTGGCAGCCTTCTGCTGACTTCAGTGTATTTCCTGGCTTCAGTTCCAGTGTGAGCTGATTGTTGAGGCTGCTGGACTTGTAGTTCATATTATAGCCCAAGTAGATAAGTACACATCATACTTGCTCTACTTTGTTCCTTCATATTTCTCTTCACAGGACCATTAAGAAGTGTATCAGAATAACTGGGAAAAATATATATATAAATTATTTGCTCCTTCACTCAGTCTGTGGTCCCCAAAAGCAACCAACATTTCTTGAGTGCCTGAGTGTGCCAGTCCCTAAACAAACTATGGGAAGCAAAACAGAGATGTCCCTGACCTCTTTGAGCTTATGGTCTGTTGAGGGAAGACAAAAAGGAAATGTGTACATACATACATACATGATTATCCTGGAGAGAAGTGCTAAGAAGATCAGTACTGCGTCATACTCTCAGAGAACTCAGAGTGAGAGCTGCATAGGGAAGTTGAGTTGCTGGGTGAAGTTTGTGCCTCTAGTCCAGGAAGTCTCCTCCCTCAGTCCCTGTACTTAGTATCATCACCTGCAGGTTTCCTCTGGCTTTGGATCAGCAGTTTGAAAAGGCTATGCCTTCCCTCCACTTCTACTCCATCCTATTATGGAGCTTCTGAAATGACTAAGTAAGTCACCCCAAAAGACAAGGCCCTGTTCCAGCCAGGCCTCCCAGGAAAATGTCTGCTAACAGTGACAATGACAGTATCACTTAGTAAGCAACTTGTAGACCTGCTTCATCCCCCTGAGCCTGGAGGCAGTGAGGAAAAGGTCACCAAAAGAGGCAGCTGTGCATGTGTATTAACCACTCATCAAAATCAAATGACAAAACCATAGGCAAGGAAAACAGAAATTAAAAATATAAAAGGCAAATGCCTTCAAAATTTTATTTTTAAAGTCCAGCTGTTATTTGGCTTGAATGTGACAAGACAGCATTTCTTGTTCACCATGATATTTATAAAACTACAAATTCATTGGTGCTGGGGAGTTAGGAAACATGTTTAAGGTTTTGTCATACTTTGAAGCAGTTGAAGTCTTAACACGTACGGAGTGTACAAAATTTGCTAGCTCCTAGGTAGGACATGTAAGGGAGAGAGGACTTGATTAGTTGAGTCTGTTGCCATGTAATTTAGAATGGTGAACAGCTGTTGAACTTTTTATGGACTTTTCATCTGGCGTTTCCCCTCTTCTTGTTCTGCTTAGGCAAGAGTATATTTCTTATCCCAACTCTCCTAATTTCAAGGTTATGTAGTGTTGTAGAAAAGACTCTGGCCTGGTTATTGGGAGATTTGGAGTCAAGGTTCCTTTCCTTAATGAGTGAAAACAAATGCCTCTGGGATTAAGTAACTTTATCTCTTAAAAGAGGTGTGTTGGATTTGGTTATCTTTAAGGTTCCTTGCAAATCCATGATTATTATTAGGATCTTCATAAAATACTTCGTGACGATCTATGCACAACAGATTCCACTTAGTATTTGTAGAGAAATGAAAGAGGAGAGAAATTCTTTAGAAAATATATTTGTGCCACTTGCTGAATCAAGTTTAATATTCCCCAATGATTTCTTTGTATTAATGAGACAATCTTCCCAGTAGTAATTCCCAGTTACTTTGCGAAGCCAGGCTATCTCTTCTCTCTCTCTGCTGTCCTTCTTTCCCTCAAGCAACAATAGTCATGACTGACTTGTAAACATATATTCTTTCCAATTTGTTTCTTTTCTCTATTATATCTCGAGTTTCTAAAGGTATATATATATTTTTCTGTATTGCAGTATGGTTTGGATAAGAAAATACTCTCCTAAAACCCTTTTAAATGTTCACATTCAGTTATTGTGTCCCAGCTTCAGAGGGAGGCTTTACCTCATTTTAATTTTGGAAATAGTGAAATATGAGCCTACCATTTAGGGAGGAGCTCTGAAAGTAATTATCTTTGGACTGTTGGACCCTGGATTAGAACTCGAATGATGTGCTGTCCTTTATCTATTAAAAACTTGCACTGATTTGAATGGAAATAGATAGCACAGTAAGAATATCCCCTTTTAGAACCATTGCTCTTAGATTTTTTAGCATAGATTCATACAGAATTTGTGGATTGGATCCCAGCCAAGATAGCTTCACCCTGCTGAAGGATTTTTTTTTTTTTTCGGTGAACCTTCAATTGCTTCTAAGTTTGCTAGTGGACAGATAGCAGAGACTGCAATGGTTCTTTTTTTTTTTTTTTTTCCTTTAAAATGTCTTCTCTTTAAAATCCTGCTTATTCTATGATCTATACTCTGAGAAATATTTGAAGCTTTTTTCATTTCCTTTCCCCTCCTTGGATCCTTATTTTTGGTGAAAAAGGAAGATTCACTCTGGGATACATGACTCATTCAAGGAAGCAGAGGCAAACTGTAGCCTAATCTGAGGAGAGATTTAAATGCTGTAACTTCTCACACTTTGGAATATAAAGGTTATTTGTTCAAGCCTATCAGAATACAGTGCTTGACATAGCAACACTATGATCCACAGATTGAAATAAAGGAGAGAGGTCACCAAATCCATAATTCTGGCCAAGAAATCTCTGATATCCTGACAAGTGATCATTTCACTTCTGCTTAAATGCCCCTAATGGTCTAATGGCAGAAAACTGACTACTTCTCGACGAGCTCATTTTAATTTAGTTCTTTGTTAAGAATTTATAGCCAATATTTGTCTCTTTTTCCTTGAAACTTCTACCTATTGGTTCTGACTTCTGTACTCCAACAGAATAAAAGTCATTTTTCCATATGGCAATCCTTCAGATATTTGTTCAAGTACTAGAAGATTTAAAGTCTAGTTGTTCTATAGTCCCAGCTATTTGGGAGGCTGAGGCAAGAGAATCACCTAAGCCCAGGAGTTGGAGGTTGCTGTGAGCTGTGATGCCACTACACTCTACTGAGGGCGATAAAGTGAGACTCTGTCTACACACACACACACACACACAAATAAAATAAATAAATAAATAAATAAATAAATAAATAAATAAATAAATAAATATAAATTCTAGTTGTTCTATTCCATACATGTCCTTTCCTTCCTTTAAATTTTGTCATCTGTAAGTGAGGAATTTGATCTAGGTGGCTTCTAGTTAACAGTTTTTTTGTTCAACTCTATAATTTCACTGCCACACAATTGAAATCATTCACCTTTAAGGCAACTAGAATGTAATAATTATCAATGTAATCTTCTAAATCAGTGGTTCTCAACCTTCCTGGTGCTCAGCCCTTTAATACAGTTTCTGTGGATCACGTCCCACAGGTAGTGAAGTGCTGCTCTAAATAAATGCAGTTAATATAGAAATGTTCCAGGGATGACATGCCTGTGTCCAAGAAGGTATCAAACTACTAGGACACATTCCAGGAATAAAAGATAAGAAATTATACATATAAAAAGAAAAGATCCAGAAAAATCAGAGGGAGCATTACCCCAAGCTGTGCTGTGGGCATATGGGTCTAGCCTTCCACATCTTCCTAAAATAGTGTGTCCAGGCATCACAGAGAAATGAATAGTCAACGAAGTCTCTGTGGAACCAACAGGCTGGAGTCTGAGGCCAGCATTGAGAGTGAGGGGCCCGAGACATGGTGAAGATGAATGACAGCCATGCAAGCTGGGAGATGAGCAGAGTTCACGAAGCCCTTGGCTCCGGACTAACTCTGTTGTATGAGTATCACAAAAATGTATTTTACTGTGCATATAAACAGTTTTAGAGGATCCTGTGCACCAGTTTATATCAGCACTATATATAAAGTGCAGCTCTCTTAAACAAGCAAATAAACTTCTCTTAAAGAAATATATTTGCTGTGTCTTAAAAGCTCCCAAATAACTTTTAATGTTGGTAGAAAACAATTTCCATTGAACCCTCCAAGTGATGGATAGTCCTGATGGGGCAAGAGAGTAAAATGTCAACATTATTGTATAACTCCATCCTCCGAGACTCCATAAAAGGAACTCAACCTGCTTCTTATTGTTGCTTAAGCTAGAAAGCCCAATTAAAGACCCAGCCTCCCTTTAGTGAGGAACCTGTGCTGTCCAGTAGCTGGTTTCTCATGGGGCTGCCTTTTCTGACGAGAGGACAATGGCAGTGTGTATAATCATCACAAAAAATGATCGACTTTTCTGACCTAATATCCTCTCCCCATCACTGAGTCACATGGACATACCCTCTGCCCTCCATATCAGCCAAATGCTACTTCTGTGGATTCACCCAACCACAGATCAAAAATATTTACACACACAAAAATGGATGGTCGCTTCTGTACTGAACATGTACAGACTTTTTCCTTGTCCCTATTTCCTAAACAACACAATGTAACACTATTTACATAACCTTGACATTATATCAAGTATTATAGGTAAACTAGAGTGACTTCAAGTATATGGGAGGATATCCACAGAATATGTGCAAGGACTGTGCCATTTTATATCAAGGATGTGAGCATTTGCATGGGGCGGGGGGGTCCAGAACTAGACTGCCTTCATTAATGAAGGACAACTGTACTTCCCCAACTTACTTAAGCAACTGCGTGGCAATAGATTAATATCATCTAACATGAAAATTAGACCCAAGAGAAGAACAGCTAGCATATATTCTCCATGGGACTGCAAAATCAGTTGTTATGTGCCATGTTTGGACTGACGGTTTAACTTTTGAGACATGGATAATACCTGGGTCCCTGTCCCAGAATTCTTCCCCCTGACAGCAGGAGACACTTGACTTTCTACCTGTAGGCTGAGGAATTCAGCCTCTTCGTAAGCCGATGGAATTTTAAGATCAGGACAATTCTGACTGCTCTTTAAATTCTCTCTGCTTAGGCCAGGATTGAAATTGAGACCAAACCTTTCCCCTAATAGACCCTTTCCTTCTCTTGAAGTTCTGATAACTGTATTTCTAACTTATTTCAGAGAGCCAGTGCCCACCCAGCCCTCCCCCATTTTCTGTTACTGACTTTTTATTTATTTAATTTTTTTTAGCCAAAATACTCTTACACAGTCAAGTAGGACATAACAATATTTATCCCAAGGATGGGTTACATGTGCAGCAGTGGTCCCATAATATTATCATATCTGATTATGGTGTCTTCTCTATGTTTAGATGTTTAGATAGACAAATAATTACCACCGTGGGACAGTCACCTACAGTATTCGGCATAGCATCACACTGTATGGGTTTGTAGCCTAAGAGCAATAGGCTATACATGTACAGCCTCAGTGTCAGTATGCTGTACCCTCTAGGTTTATGTAACTACGCTCTGTGATGTTCTCACAATGACCAAATTGCCTGATGCAAATTGCCTGATGCATTTCTTAGAACATAACCACACTATTAAGTGACACAAGACTGCATTTGAATATCTCCTTTTTCCAGATCCTCGTCGCATTTTGCTCTGCTTGTCTCTCCTGCTTGCTTATACCCATCATCTGTTATTTTCATACTCTTTAGAGATGGTTCTCTGTCCACTGAATCTCCAGTGCCAGAAACTAGGTCTTTTCAACTAGAATCTATCCTACTCAGGAACTCCCAATCTTCAGTTTTATCTACATGTTCAATTAAGGTATAATTTACTGATTATCTTTTATATACACAGTACAGCTATGGCCATGGAGGAAAGATTTTTTTTTTTTTTAACCATAGACTATATTGTATTCTTCAAGAGCTGATAATATAGTTAGGATTACAAATTTAGCACACAGAGAAAGCAAAGCAAGTTAAAGTATTACACAGAAAAGAAGTGCTGTTTAGAGGAGGAAGCCCCAGTGCTTTGTGGACAACAGAAGAAGGCCTGGTAGAAGTATGGCTGAAGGTAAGCTTAGGTTTGGATACGCAAAGAGAAGATGAAGTTCTTTCCCTTGAGGGAATAGTACGAGCAGACACGACATTAAGCATGTGGGCGTTCCCAAGGATGCTCCAGGAGGAAAGGATCATCTTTTTCATCTTTGTGTTCTTCACCAAGCCCAACACAAAGCCTTACACACACCTTATTAAACACTCATTAAATTGAGTATGTTGTAGAAATAGCTTGGTTCCATATTGCAAAGGCCCTGAATGCCAGGCTGAGGACTTTGGACTTTGTCATCAAACAGGCATTAACCTTTAATTGTTCAAGATTGACTTAGATTACAGAGTTTAAGAATGATGGAAAGGCAGCAGTTGGGTTGGTCTTGGCAATCTGTTAGTCTCTTTATTCCTCCGTTCTCTTTAATATCCTTTCAGAGGAATTTTCAACTGGGTGTCTTTCCATGTTACAACATGAGAAAGATGGGCAAGTATTAGGTCAGTTTTCATTCATATCATTTGAAAAATAACTCCTCCTCTTCTCCTGAATATAGTACACATGTAAGTGTGAGTTTCACTTTGCCTTCTGTGATTGAAACATGCCTTTACAGATCAGTCTGCCTCTCACAGGAAAGTGATTTTTACATTTTTTTTTCCAATGGATATTTGCACCTTACTCACGATGCCCCACTGTGTTAGGTCGTGTCACAAAGGGGAGAGATTGTATAAGAATGTGTCACCATTTGCATTACACTATAAACTATTACTACATTTAGGAATAAGCTCTAAAAAGTAATACTTAACTAATAAAACTTCATTTGCCAAGTCTCAGCCCTGGAGAGAAGCATTTCATAAGCAATATTTCTAACCATTTAAAGTGTATTCTAAAAATACAAATTGAAGCTTGCTGGTTTTAATACTCTAGATGTAGGGTTTTTTTTATTTTTAAATTATTTTTTGTTAAATCATAACTTTGTACATTGTAGGTTTTTTTTTTTTTTAATTTTTGTGGTGGAGAAATGGTGCTTCAATATAACCTCGCTGTTCTGTGGGAAAGTGGGCCTCACAAGAGAACAAAATAAAACAGAATAACAGCTGCTCCGTGCTGCAGTTACAGACCTATTAGTAGGGAAAAAAGAAAACAACTGTCCAATGTTTCTGAGACTTCCTTGCCCTCCATGTATTACAGTTTTATAGTCAATAGTTCCAATCCTTTGTTGTTCCAAAGCATCCTTTAGAAAAAGCTAAGCTGTAAATTCACAAGAGAATGGTCTCTTCCTTTTTCCTGGCTCTTGGTGAGCAGTGTGGTTTGGTTAATGTTCCCACGTATGTGAACTGGGGGGTGTGAGATGGTCTTTCTCAGGTGGACCTCATGCCTATTCCATGCATCTTAGTCTTGATCCTAGAGAACATTTTGAAATACATTTTTAGCTTTAAGGGAAAAGAGAAGCTCCATAAGAGTATATTGCACTCTCCAGCTAATTTGTGGATTTACTTTATAACCACCCGAAGAATAGGATGTGCAGTATAGGAAACATCACCCAGGTATGAGGAACGTCTAGAAAGTAAACAAATATGAGTTAAACACCTGCTATGTTGCTGTTACGGAAATAAACATTCTAATCTACTACTTTTGTTGCCATTACTACTGCCACTATTTCTAAAGGAAACTATTGTTTAGTGAGTGGGTACTGGGTTCTGGTCACTATGCTAGAAAACTTACATGTACCCTCATTTATTCCTTGTAAAGGTGCTAAAAAAGGAAATTATTGGCTCTCTTTTATAGGAAGATGCAACTATAGTTTACAGCAGGAAAATAACTTGTGCAAGCTTACTTAGCTGGGAAAGATCTAATCTACAATTTAAACCCAGATCTGTCTGTCTACATAGCATCTGAGCCATACTACCTCCCATTTTTCCCTAAGATGAGCTGACCAAATTATTTGCATTTGTTGGAGTAGTTTTCTTTATGGTTTTCATTACAAAGAAAAAAAATTCAATTAAATACAGAAACTTCTGAATGTCTTTTTAAAATCTTTCAAATCACAGAAATATTAGATACTTTTCAAATACTTTCACCAGTTTCAGGGTGAAGAATTATTGGGGGTTCTTAAGATTAGATGGATTGTCCAAAATCCTTGCGCCATCTTCCTCTACTACTTTCTATCCCATAACCCTAACCTTAAAAAGTTTACTTTTACTGCACCCATGATTTTCATCTACCATTCTAATAAAGGATAGGTTACCTGGAACAAATGAAATGAAGAGAGGCCAGTTAAAATTAATTGTGTTAGGAGTTTTTAAAGCTCAGTCTGGATGCCATTGAAACAGTCCAGCTGACCATTTTAGAAACTTGTTTTGATGGTAAGTGTGAAACTTTGGGGATAGTTACATTTGAGGTCCCATTGTGCTTTTGCCATTTACTAACTCTGAGACTTGGGCAGTTAACCTCTCTAAACCTCAGCATTTCCTTATGTGTAATGAGGAGTGTGGATTACGTGGTCTTTAATGTCCCTCTTATGTTAGAGCTCTCTAATTCTGTAAGCATGTTTTACCCATTTTATAATGACTGCCATTTAAGGAAGGTCCCATCGTATGTTCGTTTGATTATATAAATATACACAGGTGAGCAACATATATGTGTAAAACATACACATATGTGTATTTACACACTGCACTTATATACACACATTAGAATAGTTTTCAGATTTAATTTTCTGAAAAAGCTCAGACCTTCAGAACTGAACTGTAGGACACCACCCCTGCTCAAAAAAACCCCCAAAACATTCAGATTTATCTTACATCCAAGGTTTTCCTAGAAATGAGGAGTTGAGATCTCAGAATTGTGAAGTATAACAAGTCAATGAAAGAAGTAAAATTAGAACTAAATAACATTAGTTACTTATAGGTACATTTTGCCTGTTAAAGTCTTCCTTATTTTACAGAGAGCTCAAGTAAGGCAAAACATTCAACAGAATATAAGAAATAGAATGGGATTTATAAAAGATCTGCTTTCAAAACTTCCTGGGTATTAATGGAACAGGTGACCATCTGATGTCTGTCTCACTCTAAAATTCATATTGTTGAAGATGTCCACTGTTCTCTGCCATCTCAATAAACCTTTGAGTTTACCTTATACCAGCCTGTGTACTTGACCCTGGGGGTACAGCTATGGATAAGATTAATGCACTTACTGCCCTTTTGGAGTACAAAGTCTAGAGAAGAAGGTAGGCACATAAAATCGATAATTTGGATAAAATATGTTAAGATGGAGGTAAGCATAGGGTACCACTTGTGGGAGCCTGTTACCCTTAGTCTAACCTGACAACCAGGTAAGATTTCCATGGAATAGATAATCCCTGAGATAAATCTTCAGTAATGAGTGATTACAAGATGGGCAGGTAATAACAGGAAAAGCAAAACTCAGATCACTAGCATGAAACAACACAATGTGTGGAGAACTAGAAGTAGTTCAATGTTATAAAACAAAACTTTTTTTGTGTGTGTTTGTTTTTTTTTTATATTAAATCATAGCTGTGTACATTAATGCAATCATGGGGTACAATGTGCTGGTTTTACATATAATTTGAAATGTTTTCATCAAACTGGTTAACATAGCCTTCATGGCATATTCTTAGTTATTGTGTTAAGACATTTATATTCTACACCTAGTAAATTTCACATGTACCCTTGTAAGATGCACC
>CAUYON010127463.1:0-19720 GCA_963573935.1 Arctocebus calabarensis | reverse complement strand
GCTTCCTGCTGAATCGGGCGATGATAGAAGCGGGCAGTTAGGGTTTCTCTGGAGGGAGAGTGATACAGGGGTTCATGGACTGGAACCATCTTTATTGCGTGTGGTTTGATGACATTTCTGGAAAACATAAATCTGATTAGTGTAATTAGTAAGTGATATTCTTTATTAGCCCACCAGAAAATAAAATTCATGAGATAAGATACTTTTTTTCTTTCTCACTAGCTATTTTCTTAGCCTATTATAATGTCTGCAACCCAGAAGGTGCTCAATGACTCTTGAATGAGAGATTAACTGGAAATTAGAGTTTTTTTGTTCTTGATTTTTTTTTTTGCTTTCATGTAGTAAGTGAACCAGAAAAAAGGGTCTTTTCCCCAGTGTTGGTGTTCTTGTTCTTACTTATGGCTAACCTTCTAATCCAATAAAAAAATGAGACCTACTTCCTAACAGTTTGGAAACAAAAATTGAGTCATCTGAGAAATTCAGTCAACAACACATTACTTGAATATAGTATTGAAGACTGAATTTGGAATCAAACTGCCTGTGTTAAATCATGCCTCAGCTGTATGCTAGTGATGTGACCTTACACACATTACACATTTCTTCTCTTCATAGTTGTTCGTTTGTACACTGGATAGCACTATGGCATCTACCTCAAAGAAGGGACTCCTGGAGACTTCAGGAGTATCCGTAGCCATGTCCAGGGGCCCCTCCAAAATTATTATGAACCTCAAATCATCTCTGTGATCTAAAGGCTTATTGCTGTCTATAAGGGAAAATGTGATGGAAAGAAGGAGAAAAAATGTGCAGGAGGGGAACAGACTGGAGAGTTTAAAAGGAAAAGAAGATTGTAGAAGCATTGTTGGCATTATTATCACCCACCCTGGTTGTTTACTAGGAAACATTCTTATGTTGATTTAGTGGGAGAAAGTTTCACATGTTAACTTCATAGTAGTAGAAGGTTTTAATGAAAGCCACAAACTCAATTGTCGATAGTTCATGTAGAGTTCACTTTCAACCTTTCCCAGTAATTATAACAAATTAAGGTATATACTTACTTTACATGGAAATATAAGTATGATATATGTATGTACATAAATATGGATATGAATACATAATATTTTACATTTACACACAGATATGAGATTATGGATGTTTCTAATTTGACATGTAGGCAAGATACCTATACACATATGGAGTGGTTTTGTACATGTGTGAACACTTATTAATGAAATTAGGTAGAAAAGTAAGTTTTAAAACACAAATGAAGGGTGGTGCCTATAGCTCAAGTGGTTAAGGCACCAGTCACATACACCAGAGCTGGCAGATTCGAATCTGGCCCGGGCCTGCAAACAATGACAACTACAACCCCAAAATAGCCAAATGTTGTGTTAGGCGCCTGTAGCCCCTCCTTGGGAGGCTGAGGCAAGAGAATTATTTAAGCTCAGGAGTTTGAGGTTGCTGTGAGCTGTGACGCCACGGCAATCTACCCAGGGCCGTAGCTTCAGTCTCTGTCTCAAAAATAAAAACAAAAAATAAACAAAATGAAAGAAAATAAAACACAAAAGAAAACCAGGGAAATATCAAAATTGATTTCTGCATAGGTCATGTTTATGTACGTAAACAAACATCAGTAAGACTCTCTCTGCTGTATTGGTATGAGTAGATGTACTTGATTTAACAAAAATGCCCTCTGTTTCAGCCATTATGTTATAGTTTTAGCAGTTCCTCTCCTAATTGAAAAAAACAGGTGATTCATGAACTGTATGTTTGAACCAAGTATAATTTTTTTTTTTTTTTTGTAGAGACAGAGTCTCACTTTATCACCCTTGGTA
This sequence comes from Arctocebus calabarensis, assembly GCA_963573935.1. NCBI lineage: Eukaryota > Metazoa > Chordata > Mammalia > Primates > Lorisidae > Arctocebus > Arctocebus calabarensis. Next base: position 17,888 of record CAUYON010127463.1, on the reverse strand, counting down.
GAGTGCCATGGCGTCACACTGCTCACAGCAACCTCCAGCTCTTGGGCTTAAGCGATTCTCTTGCCTCAGCCTCCCTAGTAGCTGGGACTACAGGCGCCCGCCACAGCGCCCAGCTATTTTTTTGTTTTGCAGTTCGGTCGAGGCCGGGATTGAACCTGCCACTTTTGGTATATGGGGCCGGCGCCCTGCTCGCTGAGCCACAGGAGCCGCCCCCAAGTATAAATGTTTGAAACAAGTCTCACTGAAAGGGCGACATCAGACCATGCAGATATCTGGGCACTTTTCAAACAAAACTCCCATGTTCCTGTATAGTCATATGTGTATTGTTTTCACGCGACTTGAAGAAAGGATTGGCTGAAACAAAGGTAGGAGAGGGAGAATAATCAGAGAATAAATGAGAGAAGGACATGAAGAAAAGAACTCACACATGGACTGGCTTCTGTACCTTTGCAGGACGAGGCACTTACCTGCAGCACAGTGAAGAGTAGAGGGGGGTCTTCCCGGGTAGAGGGAAGGAATTTAAGTTCTGAATAAGTTTTCTCTGTGAAACAGAAGAATCATAAGATAACAGTGAGAATGAAGGTGTTAAAAACACTGGGGAAAGAAGGGAATAAAGCAATCATCTAAAAGGATGAGAAGTAAACAAACTAGGGAAATGTAGTAGGGTTAATTGTGAAAATGAACACCTAGTAGAAATGTTTAGTAATTTAAAGTGAGTCCCGTGTGCATGTATATGGTGCCAAACAGTCAGGGGCAGAGTTGAAGTTTAAGCGAGATTGTTTTATATTTGTTTTTGGTTTTTACCAGGAATGTGTGATGAACCCAGAGAGAAGTAAGGGAATTTAGAATGGGCAAGTGAGCAATTATACTGATGGGTGGCATCAAATCTGATTAAGGAAGAAATCAAAGACTTCATTCTCTGCCTTGTATTAAAACACACTGATATTTTCATCTATTGTACATAGCAATAGCATTGCTATTGAACATAGCAATACAGAATAGCTATTTCTTAGAATATATCTCACCAAGACTCTTAGAGTATATGTGTTATACCATAATTTTGAAGAAATCCAAAAAGTATAACTTAAAATATGTTGTGCTTATTATACTTATTTTCAAGAGAACCATATAGCCTAATCCCAGAGAAATTTGTCTGTCAGTCTGTGGAAAGCTTGTTAGATATGTCCAATAGATATCAATGCACATTTTATTAATAAATCTCTGAAAGAACAGTTTTGTTTTTTGTTTTAGTATTCAGAGACACTGCGTCAACATTCCAACAATAATTTTATCTGTGACGCCTACATCAAAAAATTGTTCATGTGGTTTGACTTTTTCCCCTGTACTCCCCTGTATATTTATGCTGTATTTGTGTGCAGAAAACCTATATTTTAAAGTCTCTACTCAGATTCTCTCTTTGTTCCTTGCTTTATGGAATGAAGTTAAGTTTGGAACATTTACTGACATAAAGGCAAGTGGCACTTGTCTAACTTCAAGACTAGTCCTGAATCTGAATCAATAAATTCTAGAACCAGAGTGAGACAAAAAATAAGCAGAGTGATAACCAGATGGTGAAGCACCATTAGGGATTCCTGAGTATAAGCTTTATTATTTTTTTGTTTGTTTGTTTGTTTTTTTGACACAGAGCCTCAAACTGTCACCCTGGATAGAGTGCTGTAGCATCACAGCTCACAGCAACCCCCAATTACTGGGCTCAAGCGAGTCTCTTGCCTCCGCCTCCCAAGTAGCTGGGACTACAGGCGCCCGCCACAGCGCCCGGCCATTTTTTGGTTGCAGCCGTCATTGTTGTTTGGCGGGCCCGGGATTCGAATGCACCAGTTCAGGTGTATATGGCTGGCGCCTTAGCCCGTTGAGCCACAGGCGCTGAGCCTAAGCTTTATTATTAAAAGGGTTAAAGTTCTCTAAAAGATTGGGAGCAAGGTTGTTCATTCCTGTTAGCTGTTTCTTTCATATACGTTGCAGTCTTTTTTTTTTTAATTTCTGTATACAGAATTATACAGAAATGCTGTATAATTTCTCTGCAGAATTATAGAGGAAACCTCGTTTTCTCTATAATTCTGTCCAGTGTCCTTCAATCATGGTAGGTTTCCAACCACATTTACATATAAAAGGTAAAGAGGTACTTTTATATAATTCCATAATTTTCTGATTCCAAGTTAACTTGATTATCAAAAAGACTTAATTTGGTGCTTTTAGGTTTCTATCTTTCCACACTGCAAATTGATCCGTAATAACGAATCTTCTCTCTCCTTTGTTTGTCTCAAAGCTTTTATTTTTAAACTGCATTTTGACAATACATAAATAAATAACTCTGTATCCTCTTTCTCATGATTACAGTTAATATTTTTTAACCTCATTTATTTAGCATGCCTTTCTTTGAATCTCTATTGAAGTGATGCAAAATCCATTCTGGTCAATTATATGCAGCACTCTCTTCTAGATATTTCACAAGTCTTCAAAGTACAATATTCTTGGCCTATTTCTCTAAATATTCTATTTTCCTCTTCTGACACTTAGCTGAATTGACTTTTGCGTGAACACCATATTAGAAGTGGTTGATGACTAGATTAGAAGGGGAAGCAGATCCAAATTTATTAGTGTTTTCTTTCATAAAAATATTTCAACACATGATAATCAGGAACACAAATATTACCTTAGAGTTATGTTTATATTTATGCTTATAGTTACTAAGAATTTACTGTTTCCCTAGGAAAAATTAATAGTATTAGCTAGAATTTAAATATATATTCATTGTCTATTTTAACTTTGAGTAGCAAATAGGTGTAGCCATATTTGAGTAATTTATTTGGCATTTCAAGACATGCCTCATAATTCAACTTTTCACCTTATTTGTTCATATCTAGCATAAATTCCACCATTCTCAGTGCTTCTAATTAAATTTAATAGCACAAAAATTATAGAAATAGAACATTCCAAATAAATTTTTGATTGAATTAGTTTAACTCTTCAATTGTCACAGCAAAACCCTGTATCAAAAATATATATAAACAAACACAAATTTCACTGTGTTCTAAATGATCTTTAAACAAGAAATGAGTGATGAACCACTTAAAACCTACTAATGGGATTACATGAAAATATATTCCTTCTTTTCCTGGCATAATCCTACTAAAGTACATGTATTTTCATTACAGTTGCATTTTCCTTAATTTGTAAAGGGGAAGGAGTAAATAAATAATATAAATTATATTAATTTAGAAAGACATTTCCCATCTTTCTAAGAAGTAGTAATATATTTCACTAAGTACTATCCATGTAATTCCCATGACAATGTGAAAAATATAAACCACCCCCTTATTTTTGAGCAGTAACCTCCCACCATGTATTAGTTTCCTACTACTGCTGCAACTAATTGCTAAGTGTTAGTGCTTTAAAACATCACAGATGTATTTTTTTTTGTTTTTGTTTTTGTTTTTTTTGAGACAGAGCCTCAAGCTGTCACCCTGGATAGAGTGCTATGACATCACAGCTCACAGTAAACTCTAATTCCTGGGCTCAAGCGAGTCTCCTGCCTCCGCCTCCCGAGTAGCTGGGACTACAGGACCCCGCCACAACATCGGGCCATTTTTTGGTTGCAGCTGTCATTGTTTGGCGGGCCTGGGCTGGATTTGAACCTGCCAGCTCAAGTGTACGTGGCTGGTGCCTTTAGCCCGTTGAGCCACATGCGCCAAGCCACAAATGTATTGTTTTCTGCAAGAGCAAGATTAGATGCCTCACCTGAGTCTTTCTGGGTGAAAATCAAGGTGTCAACAGGGCTATGTTCTTTCAATAGGTAAAATCCTATTTTTTTTTTTTTTGCCTTTTCTAGATTCTAGAAACCACTCAAATTTCTCAGCTTTTGGCTCCCTTCCTCTGTCATCAAAGGCAGCAACATTGCATCTCTCTGACCATTCTTCCATTGTCAGCATAGTAAAAAGTGTGCTCAGCCTTTAAGGACGCATGTGATTAGACTGGACCTGTCGAGATAATCCAGGATAATCTACCTGTCTGTAAATTCTTAATTGTACATCTGCAAAGTCACTTTTGCATTATACAATAACATATTAACAGACTTAAGGAATTAGGAAGAGGCTGTCTTTGGGAGGCAATATAGTTCCCTCTCAGAAGAACACTATGTATAAGAAAGAAATGAAGATTTCAGCATCAATTTTACTACAGATTAACAGAAATATACAAAACTTTCCAAACCATAATGAAATTTTTCTTTAAAAAGCATGTAATTTAAAAGAATTCAGTAGATAATTGTTTTATAAATCAAATAACCTCTGCTCCTTTTCAAGATGAAGAGTGAATAGAAAGCACGAATTACTTTTTGTGATAATATTAAAAGGAAAATTACTCTCTTTCCTTTTCGCTGTCTCTCTCTCTCTCATCTTTTTATCATTTTATTTCTTACTTCATTCTTTTCTTCCTTCTTCTCTAGTAGTCAAAATCTCTCTGCCAGGTCAAAGATTGAATTCATGAACCAGCATGTGTATTGGAAGGGACAGATTCTATTAGAGGTAAGAGTAAGGGAAGAGGAAAGCTTTCAGGGGGAGTGCAGTGCAGAGAAGTCGCAAGTCAGTAACCCATTTCCGTTCTCTCTCTAGGAGCTTACATGCAGTTTTCTACTCCCTCCATACAGGCAGGGGCTTTGAGGAGATGGAATATATGTCTAAAATATGGCAGTACCACTTGGCACCAGGGATCTGTGGGTAGAAGTTAATTTTTAAACTGCCCTTGTGGGCTGGGCATGGTGACTCGCATCTGTAATTCTAGAGCTTTAGGAGCTTAAGGCAGGTGTATTGCTTAAACGCAAGAGTTTAAGACCAGCCTGAGCAAGACTGAGACCCCGTATCTGCTAAAAAAATAGAAAAATTAGCCCTCCCAGGTGGTTCTCACCTGAGTCCCAGCTACTCCAGAGGCTGAGGGGCAAGAGGATTGCTTGAGCCCATGAGTTTGAGGTTGCCATGAGCTATGATGCCATAGCTCTCTACTGAGGGAACCAAAGTAAGACTTCTAAATAAATAAATAAAGCACCCTGTGTGGGAATGTTGCCCCACCTGGGTGTTCCACCCTTCCCAGTGGCAGCCCAAATGAAAATAATTAACCAAAATGCAAACTGGCTGGGAGCCTCCTCAGGCCCAGAAAATGTGCACAGTCCTGAGCTGGGGAGGAACTTACCTCACTAACCCTTTTCTTTCTTCTCTCTCTCTCTCTCTCTCTCATTTTTTCCCTATCTAAAAAGAATATATTTGTATTGGTAGGTATGGAAACATATTGTTCGATATATCCGTTTATGACAATTTCTTACAGTTTTTATTACTTTAACATAAAATTACCTAATTTTAAAGTTAGTTATTTTTCTGAAGTAAATGTGACACTGGTGACCCACTCTCATTTGCCCACCTGAGAGAATGGGAAGTTTTGTGCATGGTGGTGATATATTTTAAACACTTAGGCTGCTCAGAAAGGCCCAACTGCCATAAAATTGTTTTCAATATATGTGTGTTTTGTCACGTCACATTGAGACCAAAAAGAAAGACTCCTTTCATCAACTAAGCTGTCTTGGCTTGCATGGAATATGTAGTTTTTACATTCTTAAATATTGTAAAAGTTATAATAGTTACTGAGAATATCAGCATCCTAGGAAAAGTTCAACTCTAAAAATAGGTTAAGTAATCTTTGATATTGACCATCCAATTGAAATAGGATAATATAATTGGGAAATATTTTTTCCTTTGATGTACCTGCTTTTCACTATTCAGTTAACTCAGCTATTCAGTTAACAAAACAACTCAGTAGTGTTTCAAAGTAAAGCAAACCCTGATTGCTGCCAAGGGCTTCCAGCTCTGTGCACCTTTACGAGTGTGCTGTTAAACACTTGAGGGATGCTCTCAGGTGTCACTCCCTATTCCCATGATGGCTTCAATCCTCCTATCACGCTTGCCATCACCGAAGAGATGTATTTACTGGTTCATTTTGAATGCCACTCTAGATTAGAGGGTCTATAAAGAAAGACAATTTGTCCTTCTTTTTCACCATGGCACACCCAGGTCCTAAAGTGACGGGCGTATAGTAGGTGCTCACAAAATATGAAAAATATTTGCCCAAAGCCTGGAAGAAATATGCCAACTTTCAAGTCACAATAGTTTCAAGAAAGGTTATTACCAGGACCTATATAGATATAGGTATAGTAAATATATACATTTTTTTTAGTATTTCTGAAAAATTTCACACCCTTTGTTTCATAAGTGTTTAAAACCTCTACTGTATAAATGTTTCCATTAATTCATGTCTTTCACCTATTCTTTATGCAGTTATGATTTTGTAACCCAATGACTTGCATGTCAGTGCCATAATGAGTTCACACTTGTATGCTCTCAAACTGCATAATCCTGTGTGAATTCTAATCTGTTGCCAATGTGCTTTGAAAATTCCTTCCTAGGGAGCTAAGTACTGGAAAACAGTCTAAAGTATTATTTTGTGTTCTTTTTTTTTTTTTTTTTTAATAATTTTATTGAATCAGAATTATGTACATTGTATTTTGTGTTCTTTTACTATAGGTTCTCTACCAGTTGTCAATGAATTAAATTACTATAAAAATTATTTTTGTATTAGCCCACATCATTTTACCAGTATAAATTGATCCATAATTGGCATAGAATCTAGTATTGAAGTTGAGGCATCAGGGATATAATTGTATTAAAACTAAACAAAGCTTATGCCCTCAAATTGACATTTTTTTTTAATAGCCATTTAGTATGATGCACTTTTGATAGTTAGGCTGGCATAACTAAATAGTATAAAAATAGCAATGCAGATGACTGTATTTTAATGCAAATGAGATCTGCATATTCAAAGATTCATCTTTCTAAAGTGAAGAATTGCACGGGGTATTCTTCACAATGGAAGTGACTTGAAGATTTTAGCTTTCATGTGTACGTGTGAAGAGAAAATGACAGATTCATTATAATTAAAGTTTCCTTTACTCAAACTTCTGGAAACTTAAATCTCATACATATGGTACATATATATGTTAGCATTAAGTACTTTGACAAATTAAAACTATTCACCATTTCCATATACATTTCTTAACATTTGCTGCCACATGGGTAACATGTGAAAAATCAAATGTTTAATTTTATATTTATTCAATACAGAAACAATACTCTCCTTCAGCAAAAAAGCAGTAATTAACACAGAAAACACTTTTAACTCCATCTCACTACATAATTTTATAAAATGACTGTATGGGCCTGATATAGATTTGGGGAGATATTCCCAGTAGGATAGCACATATCAAAAATTTACTTAGCACTGTCAGAGCTTTTGGACTTCTTAACCTCCATTTCTTTCATCTCAAACTCCATCCACAAACACACATCCTGCTGATGATTTACTCTAGTATGTCTTTGAGAAATGAAAATTGCCCATTTTTCTGCCCTCAAATTTAATTATATGCATGTATCTTTATATAGTTCTCATTCTTTCTCTTTTTCTAAGAATGGAAGGAACTACCTTCCCCTTCTCACAGAAAATCATCACTCTGACTGGCACCTCTCTCGCCACAAAGGACCCTGCCCCTCTATTAGTCTGGTTTCCTACATCATTAGTCCCTACAATATATGAAATCATTTCTAACTACATACATATTTAAACAAACATCACACCTTTTAAGAAAACCTTTCTTTGAAGCTCAAATTTTTCTCCAAGTTTTACTGTTTTTCTTCACAAAATTCTCAAAAAGAGTAAAGTGACATGCTGAATCTATATATTCTTTCTTTTCTTAAAGTTTTTAATTATTATGGGTACATAATAGCTACATACCATTTTCTTTTCTTCTTTTTTTTTTTTTGAGACAGAGTCTCACTTTGTGGCCTTTGGTATCAGAGCTCCCAGCAACCTCCAACTCTTGGGCTCAAGCAATCCTCTTGCCTTCGTTTTTCATTTTGAGAGAAGATTGGGAGCTCCTTCTTGCTCAGGCTGGTCTCAAACCCATGAACTCAAACAATCCACTTGCCTTGGCCTCCCAGAGTGTGTGAGCCACCTCACCTGGCCAATAGCTACGTATTTTTATAGGGTATGTGCAATGTTTTGATACAGGCAAACAATGTGAATTAATCAAATAGTTGGGGTATTGACAAAAGTTAAGGTACATGGAACCTCTGTAAGTTGGTTACTAGAATCTCTCCTTCAGATCCTTCATCTTGGAAATTTGATAAATGAATCCACAACCTGTAAGCAAAAGACAGATTTTTATTAGAAACAAGAGAAAAGAAAAAGGAAAGTCTCTGGCATAGCACAGTGGGTGCCGAGTAGGTAGGCTCCCTTTGGTTCTCTGCCTGAGGGTTTGTATGTAGTATTTCCTACCCTGCAGTCTTGGGATTTGGGGGAGACAGAATGTATCTCTAAAATATGTTATAACTGCTTGATGACAAGGCCCTGTGGGTAGAAGTTAATTTTAAAACTGGCCTTGTGTATGATTGTGGTTCTATTTGGGGCATTCCACTCCTCTCTGGGAGTGGTGATTTAGATGACACTTTTGATCAAGCTGGTTTATAACCCTTATTGGGCCCCCAAAATAGAGTTTGTCTTCAGCCCTAGATGAAGGGCACATGCATCAAGTTGACCATCGAAGAGACCCTAACAAACTGGTAATCATATGAAGATGGTCAACATATGACACATACATGTAGTGCATGTCCAGTCTATGAAGATTAGATCAAATTAAGGGGGGAGATGGTCAACTAGGAAGGTTCTACTATACCTTAAAATAACTAAAGTGTGGAAATGAAATGTTCCTAACACAAAAAAAGATGAACGTCTGTATATTCTGACACCATTTATCACTTCATCCACTACCATTTTATTTATACCTTAAAAATCCACTGATGTTCATCTCACCATATTTGCCAATGACATTTTAGCACCAGAGCTAATCAACATTCTTCTGTATTCTTAAATGGCGATGGACAGACTAGTGAGGTTTGGGACTGCAGATCATGCATTAGTCAAACTCCACAACATGACAATCTCAGCATCTCTCAGAAGTTAAGTTGAAACAGTGCATTACAGTAAAGTTTAGGTCTATGAATTGAAACCAATGAAAGTGCTAAACTCAATAGTAGTAAGACCAATAATCAGCAGAAGGGGTAAAGCTGCACTTGGTGTACTTTTGCAGTACAATCTTGATTTTCCTGTGTCCTGTATTATTACCAAAGACAAGTTATCTGGTTTATCAATATTGAATGTGATGCTTTTAATTAAATCTCTGAATATGATTTTTTTAATTTACTGAATAGAATTTTTAAAATGTTCTTTTGGATAGTTTTTAAATGTTCATTTTTTAAATGTTCATTCACCCTGACAGAATGACCCTGGAATGCTAATTTTAAGTTTTTAGAGAGAATCAGAGAAAGAGTATGGATTCATTATCTACTTCTTATAACCTAATGTTGAAGAAAGTATTTCGGGTTGTGAAAATCTATTTCAAAATGGTGACATATGACATGGGGTGTCAGAACAATGGGGCAATTTATGGTTAATGGATCTCAAGAGAGTACGTGTCCTGGGGCTGGCCTCCACCCTTTATGGAATAGAGAAAGACTTAAAAAAATTAAGATAAAGGGAGAATTATTAAAATGCCTCATCTATAATGACTATTTATTTACATGGAGTTGAGACAAAGAGATATACCTCACTTAAAATACAAGAAAAGGTAATGGGGGGCTAAAAAATTGATGTAAGATGTGAGTCAGTCAAGTATCCATGAAATAAAGAAGAGAAAGGAAGGTTTACCCTATGGGTAGTCTTTTCAGAGATGAATGCAAACAGTGATTGAGAAGCTATTGAAACAAGGACTGAACAGAATGTATTAGCCAAACGTATAACAACAATATATTTAATATCAGTGGGTGATTGGATTGAATTAGTAATTTTAATAATGTTGGGCATTGGTTACAGGGCACTTAATGGAAGGAAACACAGCATTAAGTGGAAACACAGCATTAAGAGGCTCCCTTTCACAATTTATTTCATTTTTAGGTTTAAGCAAACAGTAGGCTGGCAAGCAGAGAAGCAGTGGGGATAGTCACACCATTTATTAATTGGGTCTTAAATAATAAGTTTTGATTTTTTAAGGCTTTGTTTTAATTTATATTGGGCCAAATTAACCATTTTACCTGGGGATTTATGGGGTCTCATTTTATCAAGAACATTTATAAGTGCCCAACACTTAATTTAATTTATTATTCATTGTGTCAGAGCTCTTATGCCCACTATGGGATATTTTGGGCAATGGATACTAGGGAAAATTTAGGCAGGCTATCATTAAAGTAAGGCTTACCTACATTTCTATATTTTATGTTAAATGATTGTCCCAGTATTTTAGGGAGTATAATCATTTACTGTGATTACAAAGTATAACTGTAATTAGAACTCCAGTATTGATTAAGTACCTGAAGCTTTGCCAGTTGTTGCATTTTAGCAAGTATTAAAATTAATTTAGGACTTACATTACAGCAAAAAAGCCAATTGTATATTTTTTATCTTTTTAGTATACAAATTATTTTTTCAAATTTTGGATTTCTAATTAGAACAAATGATGGACCTTTGCTTCAATTTAATAGCAATACTATGTAAATAGAATATGCAAGCACACTATTTTATTTCTCCATCTATATCTAAGTTTTTATTTATTTATTGCAAGGCAGGCATAAAATGAAGTTTATTGAGGAATAGAAAGGAGAAAGAGGAAGATAGACTTACAGAATAAGAGCAAGATAGAGGTTTGCTGAGCAAGATACATTCACTACAGGCCCCTTGTAGTAACAAAAGATCAAAGTGTTTTAAAACTTTTTTTGTCTGTTCATCAAGTATATTTTATTGGAAGAGGGGAAGAAGTGTGATTCTCTTCCCCCTGATCCTATTTATACATTTCTTTTCCAGACAGTGAGAAATCAGTCAGGATTAGAGACCTCCCTGCAATGGGTGCTTAAGTTGGATCACAATTAAGTTCTTTTCTCTGGCACAGGGTTACTATGGGCATTTTCCTCTACAATGCTGTGTATGGACTGTGGGCTTCAGAATGCGCAGATAGAGGCGGTTGGACCCACAGCCCAGAGGTTGGAGATTGACATCGCTTTCTGGTACTGGTTCACATTTGCCCATAAGTAGGGCTTTCCCAACATCCCCTCATTGCCATCATTTCAGCTTCTAGCAGCCTAAAGCCTCAATTTTTTTTTCTGTTTGATAATGCAAGAACTATGGGAAAGTGCTGATCTTCCATGGCCTGCGTGGTAAGCACCTGCCTCCCATCCCAAGGTTTTCCACTATACCTCCGAAGGATCAAGAGATCGCAGTTGGAGAGCTCTAGCGGCCTCTTCTTGGGATAGCCCAGTTAGCCCCCTTGTCTGCCTTGAGTTATCAGTTCCTTAGAGTTTAGCCAATTCTCATTGTTCATTTTGAATATTCCAAAGCCAAGGATATTTGGTGAAGGAGAGATGTGGCAATTGGGGTTGACACAGCAGCAAACAGCAAGGCTGAAGAGTAAACTCACCAGCAGGCCACAGCGGCATCCTCAGGGGCCCTCACGGCAGTCGGGTACCAGCTGGTAACCCTAGAGCTGACCCCCCACCAACTGTGCAAGAGTAGGTGATCACAGCCAAACTATCCTATTCCCAATACCAGATATTTAAGGATTCCTTTAGTGGCCTAACACAACACAGAGACATCAGCATCCATGAAAGCTATAACTCTTTGCTATTTACAACTCCAAACGACAAAACTGCCACCAAGCACAGAGGGCTGAATCGCGGGCATTTTATGTGTGGCAAGCCCCGTGGGATTAGCTAGTATTTCAAGGGATCCCTGGGTATTGGCTAATTTGAATAATTATGCTTCTAGGCATAAGGGTTTTTCTCTAGTCTAGTTAGGTACCTGGCCCTAGGGCTGTTAGGACTAGTGAACAGTGACACAGGGTACGACAGCCCTAAAGGAGACTGTTGCAGTCTGCACTTAATCAGCTGCTCAGAAAGAGGAATTTGCAGGTTTCCAGCCAGAGCCTCAAGTCTAGGTCAAAACAGCATTAAAAACAAACGAAACCAGACAAATCTATATTGCATGGTATAATTACAATAATGCTGAATACACATAAACAAATATACATAACAGTGTATGTTTGGCAAATTTAGCAATTTTATGTTTAAAGTTTCCACTTACCAGACCAGGTTATATCTTTTATTTATTTAGATATTCTTCTATAACAGATACTTCAATGATATTTAAATATGTTCTTAATATTGTTTCTCTGATTTTCTTGTTGAATTTACTTCCGAATTTTTTTTTAAGTTTTTTATTTTACCTGTCTAAATTGACAGACAAAATTGTATGTATTTGTTATCTACAACATGATGTGAAGTATGTATACATTGAGCCATGACTAAGTCTAGCTAAATACTTGTATGCATTACCTCTATGGGAAAAACACTTTACATCCACTCCTTAGCATTTCTGAAAAACAAGGCATTGTTATTAATTATGTTATAGTCATCCACATGTCGTACAATGAATCACTTAAACTTATCCCTCCTATTAAATGAAAAATTCTATCCTTTCATCATCATCTCCCCCCATCTCTCACCTCTAACCCTGAGTTACCATTAGTCTACTTTTCCAGATGTTTTATACATTTTTTTCACTTTTTAATTTAGCTTTTATATCTCAGTACTACTACTATTTTCAGCTTTTTCCTATTAATTATGAATTATCAACTTTGTAATGGTTGACTTTACCGAGGATTGTGACATATTTTTATGACTATTTGTATGTATGTATACATACTATAACAAATATTGTTGTTTCCAGATATGAAATTAATCTTTGATTCCTAGGATGCCATTCATAAAGAATCATTTTTATGTTCCTGTGTTGATATTTGTTATTGAAATCAAATCCTAACTTTTTCTCTTTTCTTTTGCTGACTTAAAAAAAATGCAGTCATATACTTGAAAACATAAATAGAGGAAGTTTCAATTCTTTCCTATGATTAGGAAGTTTAAATAACTTTGGGAATATTTGTTTTTTATAATAAAGTGGAAATTAGAAAGAAAATCTCTTTCAGTACCCATTTAATAAAACTCTTAATAATTTTTTTTAAAACTCTCTGTTACTATAATTCTTTCAAGTCTTATTCTTTTTCGGTATTTTTTTCAAGAAGAAGATTGCTACATCTAACTCTTAAAATTAGTAGTAAACCAAAATAAACAATTCCAAACTTTCTGCATTTCAACTATGTTGTGTTTTCACTCCTAGACTTGTATATATTTGTTAACTTACTTTTTTATATAAGCGAGCTCAAAAGAGTTTTAGTGATTTCGGTAGACTTCTTAAATAATGTCTGTGTAAGTTAAATATTCTTTTGTAACATATCAAAATTCAATAGCCTTTATAGCTTCTAAAATTGATGTCATCTGCATTTTTATTTCTTTTAGTTTATAATATTAATTTCCTTTATCACAAATAGTTGTTTTAAATTAGTCTTTTGTTTATCTATTTGTGGTATGTCTTTTACATATATTTGAAGATCAAGAAAGGCATAGATCATATCTATTTTGTTCATTGTCTATATCCAGATTCTAGCACACAATCATATCATAGACGCTAATCAAACATTTGTTTAATAAATAATATACATTTGTATTTGATACATATTCACTGAAATTACTTTTTCACAAGTTTTATATGTGAAAGCATATGCTTTCTAATTCTTGGTGGTTCAGACTTGGTAAGAGGGATTGAAATTATTTAATGATAAATTTAAAATTTTAATGGTATTAATTATGTCACTTAAACATTTACCAATTCATAAATTGAAGTATACTTATTGAATACTGCCTGTCATTTTTTGGCATATTTAGGTAGGCCCTGAGGAAACAGAAGGAAAGAGGTTGATTGCTCATAAGAAGCTTATTTATACATAGGTAAAAGTCTGTGAATAAATGCAACTAGATGTGTGCATAGGTGTTTAATAACATAATAAATAAAACATAATAAATATTTTCAAATTTTATAAAATAATCTATAGATATTTTCATAGATTTAATAAATAATATTTTGTGGAAAACATTAATTTTCTTCTGCTTGTATCTGCTGCATATTACCAAGAAACAATCTGTAGTGATCATTACCTTCTTAAAAAGCATTCAAGAAAAAGGTTAAGAATCATTCATTTTCTACTCTAAAGATTTTGTCATTTAATGATATACATAAAAACTTATTATCACCTTCAATTTTAATAATTTGCTTTATGTATGATTTGTTTTTTGCTTATCATTTTATTATTACTCTCATTACTCTTAAAATATGAAAAACACTCCAGCCTCACTCATATGACAATTTTTTTTTTTTTTTTGAGACAGAATCTTACTCTCTGCCCTGGGTAGAGTGCCCTGACACCATAGCTTACAGCAACCTCAAAGTCTTGAGCTAAAGTGATCCCCTTCCCTGAGATTCTGGAGTACTTGGGGACTACTGGTGCCCACCACAATGTCTGGCTGGTTTTTCTATTTTTAACAGAGAGAATGGCTTGCTCTTGTTCGAGCTGGCATCAAACTCCTGAGCTCCAGTGATCACCAGCGTCATCCTCCCATAGTGCTAGGATTGCAAGTGTGAACCACCAAGCCCAGTACCATTTGTGAAATTTAAATTGAAACACCATTGCCTAGTTATCAGATTGATGCAAATCCAAAAGTTGGATGGCATACCATATTCGAGAGTCTATGGGAGTTAAAAAATCATACAAATCTTGCAGAGATGAATGTGATATCTAACAAGATTATCTTTCTATATGAAACCATTTAACATTTCATCCAGCAATTTTACTTCTAGTAATCTATTCTGCAGTTACATACCTTCCACTACAACTTTATTTTATAGCAGAAAAATATTGTAAACAACCCAAATACCCACAAATTAGGAAAAGGTTGAATAAAATATAGTATATCTATATGATAGAATACCTTTAACCTATAAAAAGAAATCAAGTAAAACCTAAAATATGATAGAAAATGATTTCAATGATGTTTTAGTAAAATAAAATTAAAGGGACACAATCAACGATACAGATGTTTGTATTTGAGTATAATAAATGTTTGTTTATTTTTGCAATAAGAAACACTGTAAAGGATCTTTTGATGCGGATCCCGACCCAGGCTCACAGGTTTGGGCCCTGGGGGCACACATTTAATAGTCTGTGGGTAGAACTATGGGCCTCTGGACAAGGTCCTTCTCATTTTATCTTTCCAGCACTATGCACTGCACAGAACAGTGGCCTGAGGACTTAGGCACTGGGTATTTTGGTTATCTTACCAAGGCTTTGGCTGAAATAGCTTTTCCAGAGGTGTCCAGACTGCATTAAGGAATTTGGGCTGACTTTATAAGGCCAATAAGAAAGCCATTCTGGCCCTTTGGAAAAATGGCCAGATACCCATCAGTAACATTTCCTGATCTGTGGTAGGTAATGAAGGTCACTTGCTGAAAGGTCCCAGAATTGAAATGTGCTTGGGGACCTTAAGAGAAGAGGAATTTACTCAATAAATATAGGTATCTAATGGCACAGATGAAACCTGGGCTCGCGAAAGCCTTTTAAGAAAGTTCAGCCTGAGATTCCTTATAAAAGTTTCCAGCAAAGCCAATTTTAAAGGAAAAGAGAGCCTAGATGGCTAATAATTAATTATTCTTACTGTACTTTATGCAAATAATCAGACCCAGTATACTGAAGGTACAGTTTATTTTGGTAAGTGAGTTAGTTCTGCTATACTTTGTCTTTAGTAAAAAGAGCAATTGGAGAGAGAAAGATGGTTCAAAGAGAAAAGAGGCTGTGGCCCACCTGTATTTAGATCCCAGCTTTGTCTGTAGTATCAATTCATAAAATGAGATGTAACTATTTTACTAAATTGATCTGTTAAAAGGGACTAAGAGACTGGTCAAAGAGTATAGAATTATATACAGTAGTTATATTTACTCTGAAGCCTTAAGAATCAACAAAGGTCCCCTGTTGCCTACACTGAAAAAATTTGTGCAGTATTAGATGTTATCTTCTGTGTCTATATAGATACCTCAGGAAAAATTAAAACCTAAAATGAGAATTTCCCAGTAAATGATGTAGCTGTAACATTGCATCCTACAGTGCCTAATCTGTATACTCTGCTGAGTGTGCTGTCAGCAGTAGCCAAGTGGCCTACTTGCCTGGACTTAAAAGATGCCTTTTCAAGAATAAGGCTGGCTCTGGAAAGCCATAAGCTGTTTGCTTTCCAGTGGGAGAGAACAGACATGGAAAATGTGATCCAGTACACATGGACCAGGTTGCCACAGGGGTTCAAAACACCCACAATTTTTGGAGAAGCGCTGGCTCGTGACCTCCAGAAATTCCTGGTTGGGAAATTAGAATGTGTGCTTTTCTAATATGTCGATGACCTCCTTTTAGGGCACCCTACCAAAGAGGGCTGAACCCGAGGCACGGACTGTGTTTTATGACATCTAGAGGTATGTGGCTATGAAGTGTTTAAAGGAAAGGCCCATATTTGCCTGTGGCAAGTACGATATCTAGAATTTTACTATCCACTGGCAGAGAGGAATCTAGGCATGAAATGGGGGCAGGTCATTAATTGCCTCCCAACCCCCATGAGTCAAAAGCAGGTTCGGAAATTCTTAGGCCAGGTCGGTTTCTGTCGCCTTTGATTCCCAATTTTGCCATCTTGGCTAAGCCTTTGTATGATTGTATGAGGCAACTAAAGGAGAGGAAAGAGAGCCCTTAAAATGGGGAGGAACATGCCTTCTCCCAGCTAAAGATGAGGCCTGCATTGGGGCTACCAGACTTGGCCAAGTCATTCACTCTGTATATCTCAGAGAGAGGAAAGATGTCTGTCAATGTGTTAACCCAGATGATTGGGTCCCAGCCAAGGCCTGTAGCTTACCTCTCTAAGCAATTGAATGGAGTGGCAAAAGGATGACCACCATGCTTATGGGCTCTAGCCACTACTGCTCTCCTTATGCTAGAAGCTGATAAGCTGACTCTAGGGCAGGATCTCAGAGTGAAAGTACCCTACTCTGTGGTCACTTTAATGGATACTAAAGGATATTTTTGGCTCTCTAATGTAAGAACACCCTGAACCAAGCCATGTTCCTTCCAGTCAGTGGAAGAGAGACTGAGCATGACTATACAGAAGTTATGGATAATGTGTATTGTAGTAGACCTGACTTGCATAACCAGCCTTGGACAGTTGTAAACTGGGACTTGTATGTAGCTGAAGCAATTGCATGACAGCACAAGGAGATCGGTGGACTGGGTATGCAGTGGTTACCTTAACAGAGACTGTAGAGGCTAAGCCCCTACCCCAAGGAATATTGGCTCAGAAGGCTGAGTTAATTGCCTTGACTCGAGCCTTAGAACTAAGTCAAAGGAAAAATGTGAATGCTTTTCTGACTATCCAAGTACTCAGGGCATCATAAAAGGAGAAGGGACTATTTAACTCTGGGGACAAGGACATTAAGTATCAGCAGGAGATACTTCAGTTACTAGAGGCAGTATGGAAACCCCGGAAGGTGGCAGTGATGCATTATCCTGGACATTAAGGAGTTGCTTCCACCATTACTAAAGGGAACACTAGGATCATTACTGAGGCAAAAAGGGCTGCATCCAATCAATACCAGGTGTCATGAGTGACTCCCCTCATCCCGTGGGTTCTGGAGCTCACCCTATGTACTCCCTTGAGGAGAAGAAATGATTGGCAGTTGAGGGGAGCCAGGAAGCAGACAGAGAAGTAGCAGTCCCCCAGGTTCTAGGAGCCACCGTGATGACAGGAGTA
>CAUYON010127460.1:0-90570 GCA_963573935.1 Arctocebus calabarensis | reverse complement strand
CAGATATAAACAACTAGGCAAGATACCTCAAGCTAAATACTACCTAGCCTAAAAGATTAGCTAATGTGGCATTACAATAATAAAGGTTATTCTTTTCTGGGACAAAGTTTATATCATACAGGAATCTTGTTTCTGCCTTTGGATGCCACTAAAATCTGAAAGGAACAGAAGAATATAGTCCCAGAGACTTTTCATAAAAAGTAAATTATGAAAAATTTCTGCATTATATAGCCTTGGCTATGAATACTGGGTTATAGGCTGGGGCAGGCCAGAAACATCCCCTGGAAAGAAAAACACTTTTCCTTTTATTTTTTTTCTCTCTCTCCTACCCCCTATTATAATTTCAAAGAAGATAAAATGAGAACCAGTTGAACAAATATCCCCAAAGTTTGCATTTAAGTAAATTTTAATGCATTACCACCAGTATGTCCTTGATCTGTCCTCTCCAAAGTTTGATCTATAAACTAACTCTAAAGCATACTCATAAATGTGAGTGGGATAAAGAACTTACATTGAGAACAGAAGATATATTGCATAACAGTCTTCAATTCAAAAAGAGTCTATTTGTACCATAAGCAGAAAATACAAGGACAGAAGTCAGCCAGAAGAAAGCGGGGAAGTGGTGCCTGCAACAAACACTACCAACCAAAGAATCCCGTGTTATCTTCCATTGCATGCCAGCCACAGGTCACAGACTTCTCTTTACTGATTTCAAGTTATGAAAGTGGGTTAAAGCTAGCTTATGCTTTATATTCCTTTTTCCTTGCCTTCTTCCAGGCAGTTGGAGACCATTACAAGTCATTTTCTGCCTCCCTGAAGTATGGTAGTATTTTTTCTTATGGGCAAGCATGTAGTAAAGAATTTGGCTTTGCACAAAGAGAGATCTGGCTTTTCCCCTCCGTGTTCAGGAGGTAATTTTTGTCATACCGGATTGGAATATCTTGCTCTAGGTGAGGGCTGGCCATATTGGATGTTAAGGTAGGTCCAGGAACACATAATAGTTTTAGGGAGGAGGTGCTAGAAAGACTTCCCAGGTGAATACCAAAAAGACCAACCATGTGATTTAAGGTGAGGGAGTTTGTTATCAAGACTGAATTTGGGCTATTAATCTATAAATCCTGACTACATAATGACATCAAAATAAAAGCTCTGGCCAAAGTTTAGATGAGTCTCTCTTGTTGACAATAATCCATGCATAATGTCACACTGAGGCCAAGAGAGTAAACTTCCTAACTCCCTGGGAAAGGATAGTGGAAGCTGCACATTTAGAACTGTTCCAAAGTCTTCCTTTGGCTGACTTTTATCTGTAATAAACCTTAACCATGAGGATTATAGATTTCAGTAAGTTCTACAAGTCCTTCTTAAAAATTATTCTACACTAATGGCGGGTTTTAGAAACCCTCCCAACTTGCAGCTGGTATACTGAGAAGCATCTTGTGGACTACCAGCAAACCCTGCAGTTTATGGATCTCTGAGTTGTAACCTACACATATCTACTAAGTAACAAGACCATGTACTCATAACCTTGTGCCTATCCAAAGTGTTACTTGCTTTACACACAGGGATTGGCTTAGCCTATTTTATGCAAAATTCAAATTCACTGCACTGATATGAGGGTATACTTCTTATTAATAAAAAACTAATGCTTTTTGCTTATTCTCCTTTGAAAAGACAAAAGTTCTTTTGTGTTTTATAATGAATCGCTCAGATCTTTGAAATTATTCTCTTTAAGCATTAAGAATAAATCTGTGACTTTAGGTAAGTGTCATCCTAGGTGGGTAATTGTGGTTGGTCAGTAACCTCTTTCAAACAGAAATATATAAAAAGTTCTATTCAGTAATAAAACGTGGGCACTTCATTTCCTGGCTTTTGCCTCATTCTTTCAATTATCTCATTTTCTTGACCTATTGAAATACTTTATCTCTTCCAACTTACACCCTAGGCATCCCAGAGGTGGTTTCATCCATTAACAATTCTTTGTAATGAGACACATCTGAGGTCAATTTCATCAGCTCTTATAAAACTTGACCTTTTTAAATAAACATAATTTTTACATATTTGGAATATTTGTATAGTGTATGAGTTTAATTATGTTTATTTATTTAAAAAGATCACTATTCATATAAGTCAGCTTAGCCTACTGCAGCAAAAATACAACAACAATGATGATAACTAAGAAGAGGGAAAAGAAGAGGAGGAGGAGGAAATCTTGGAGAGAGATTTATTTCTTGATCTTTGTACATGTCCACTATAAGGTAGCTTTAGCTTTGCTTTATATCTTCTACATTCTGGAGCCCAGATTTAAAGGTCAGCCCTACTCCATCTGGGGCCTTGCCAGCTTTCATGCAAAAAAGAGAAAAGAGTGGAACCAGGCAATAACTCCTGAAAGCTTCTGCTTGGAAGTTGTTTACATCACTTCCACTTGCGTTCAAGGGATGATCCAAGTCTCAAAGCTCTGCCCATTCAACAGATAAAATTCCAAAGTCCTACCCAATTATAGCTGCATACTCAGGATTTACGATTTCATAATAGTTTCTTCTTAGAACCAGTTGTTGACTCTTGATCCAAAGACCTGTGAACTACAAAAAAGAAAAAAAGTTATTTTCATCCTACAAACCCAGTATAAAGCAAAGTCCAAAGAACCCCAGTGAACCCTTCTATTTGGAACAGAGATGTACTGTGTGACTGTTCACAGTAATTCTGAAATCCTTCAAAAAGACATCAGAGAGTCTCCTACTCTGGAGGGGGAAATTTTGCTTGATTAGGCCCCACTTATGCTTCCTACCAGTAGATTCCAACCCCACTGTCTTTATTGATCTCTGGCTGAACCTTCTTGACGGTTCTACTTTCTATTACCTTTCTTGCCCACAGCTGACATGGGCATAAAAAACTGAGTGGCTTTCTCTGTCTTGTTGTATAGAAAAGGTGGGATACTCAATAGTTGTTTTAAGTCCTTAGCCTCTTTTAGCTCTAGTTAGTGATTTTTTTAGTGGTATAATTCAACTCTCAAATTTGGAATTTTAGGTTCAGCACCCGTAGCACGGTGGTTACAGCGCCAGCCACGTCCACCGAGGGTGACAGGTTCAAATCCACCTCAGGCCAGCTAAACAACGACAACTGCAACAAAAAATAGCCAGGCATTATGGCAGGTGCCTGTAGTCTCAGCTATGTGGGAGGCTGAGGCAAGAGAATCACTTAAGCCCACAAGTTCGAGGTTGCTGTGAGCTCTGATGCCACAGCACTCTACCAAGGGCAACATAGTGAGACTCTGTCTCAAAAAAAAAAAAAATTGGTATTTTACTTATTTATTTGATTCCAGTCAGCAATATGTGCCAGTAGCAGATGTAATTTCTCTTCCTTTGAATTTAGTGAGTTACTATGAAAGACTGTACCCTTATATTTTCTAGAGCCTTTTTATCCAATTAAAATGGTTTACTGGGAACAATTATAATGTGTTGAATTTTTAACAAAGGTCAGGAAAGCCTTACCCTTGCTTAAGTTTTTATCAAAAGGCTAAGGTTTAATCAGACTTTTTTATTCATAGTTGATTCTACTTTATAGCTAAGGTTGAAAACTATTGTTAAATGGTCTGTTAAATTCAGCCATAGTGTCTGGGAAGCACTGCTCAAATTCTGTTTCCCATATCTCTGCAGAAAGCCAAGAGCTCCAAGTTATTGTAAAAATCTTCATATCAAATATCATTCCACCACAAAACTTAGGTTGCCATCTTTCTACCTTTTAGTAATAGATTCCTTTTTTTGTATTAAATCGTAGCTGTGTACATGAATGTGATTAGTCATAGATTCTTTATCAACTACTGCTTATATGACAGGCAAGGTCACTTGTCTTCAGTTTTATTATAGCAGATCTCTATTGATGTACCAAGAATTGACTCAGTCAGGCCAGGTAAACCATGCTGTGGTAAAAAGTGATCCAAATTTCTCACTGGCTTACAATATTAAACATTAAACTCTTGTTCATCCTCCATGTCTATTACAAATTAGCTTCAGGTTTGCTTCATGGGACCTTCACTCCAGGACTCAGGTTAAATTGGCAGCCCAAACTATATGTAAAAAAAAATAAAGACCAGCAAAACCATGCCATAACTCTTAAAGCATCTTCTGGAAAAGGACGTATGCCACTGTATTCCTATTTCATTATCAAGAACAGCTATAATATTGTCTTAGTCCCTTTGGGTTGCTGTGCATGTAGCAGCACACCATAAACTGGGTAGGTTATAATCACCAGAAATTTATTTCTCCTACAGCTAGTGGCTGGGAAGTCCAAGACCAAGGCACTGGCAAAATCATTGTCTGATGAAGGCCCTGTTCCAAACTCCTAGATTCTGCCTTCTAGCTGTGTTCTCACATGGTGAAGAAGATAAGGCACCTTTATGAGGCTTCTTTTATTAGGGCACTAAGTTCACTTATGTGGACTCTGTCCTTATGACCTAATTATCTCTCAAAGGTCTTATTCCTCCTAATTCCATCACTAATTGGTAATGAGGTTTTCAATATGAATTTAAGAAGGACACAAACATTCATACCATAGATATTCATAGCACAAGACTTTGCCTTATATGAGTAGACCAAGGCAGGGTACCTTTCCCATAAGATGTAGCAGTAAATACTTTGAACAAGAATAAAATCTACTAAATTACTGACTATTGACTATGGGTATGATGGGTGCAGAGGATATAAAAAAAATATGCAACTATCCATTTTTAATTACTAAGGACTTTCAAGGCACATTGCCTTTGCTAGTAGGTAAACCACTATAAAAGAGATACACAGATAATTTGGTCTCCCTGACTCCTGCTTCTCCTTCTTCCAAACTGCCTATATCCTTATTTTTATTATCATGTAGCAAATTACCAGAAGTTTGAGAATCTCAACACAGCACTCATTTATTATCTCAAATTTCTTTAGGTCAAACATTTGAGTGGGCTAACCTGGATCTTCTACTTAGAATCTCATAGATCAAAATCAAAGATGTTGATCAGCTGGGCTCTTAACAAGAGACTCTTGACTCTTCTGAGATCATTTAAGTTGTTGAACCCAGCTTCTTGAAGTTGTAGAACTGTGGTCACCATTTCTTTTCCTGATTGAATGTAGTTGAATTCTATCAAAGGCTGAAGCATGTTTTTATGATCCACAACTTAAATCTCTCTTTAAAAATACACTTTTAGGGAAAACAATACTAAAAAGCAGGAAAACTGCCTCAGAAAGAAAAGTAGAATCAGGATAAGTTTTATAAAACATTCTTAACCCACAGAATCTTTGAGTGATCAAGAAGCATATCTGATTTCTGTGACAAGGAAGCTCAAAATCAAATCTTACAAAAGCTATAACTTTATTACATATCCTATAGGATTAACTGGCAGAATATTCATTAGAAAACATTCTTACAAGATAGGAAAGTGGAACTAGTATTTAATATATAAAAAAATGTTGCATATATGGTTTAACCTACAGAACATTTAAATTGGGCAGTATTATTCCTCTTTACAAGCTTCAGGTTGGTGACCTAAGATCAAGCGATGACCATGAAATGATAAAACAAAACCAAATATTCAAAAAAGTATAAACCCACAACAACAATGTAAGAAGAAAACAAGAAAAGTTTATTGCAGTGCTATTCACAATAGCAAAGACATGAAATCAAGATTGGTGGTATCCGTCAATGGATGAATGAATTAAAAAATGTGACACACACATTACTCACACAAAATGAAATATTATCTGGCTATAAAAAAAGAATAAAGTCATGTCATTTTCAACAATCTAGATGGAACTGGAGATCCTTTAACTGAAATAAGTCAGGCACAGAGAAACAAATATTACATGATCTCACTTATATGTGAAAGCTAAAAAAGTTGATCTGATGGAGATTGAGACTAGAATGGGAGAAACCAGAGGCTGAGAAGGGTGTGTAAGTAGGGAGGAGGTAATGAAGAGCGGTTGCTTAATGAGTACAGACGTGCAGTTAGAAGAAATAAGTTCTATTGTACAACAGCAGAGTAGAGTGACCATACTTAGCAACTATGTGTTGTATATTTCAAAACAGCTAGAAAAGAGGATGTGAAATGCTCCCAACACATAAAAATAATAAATACTTGAGGAGACAGATCCTCTAAATACACTGACTTGATCATTACACATTCTATTCATGTAGCAGAATGTCACATGTACCACATAAATACATATAAAAATTATAGATCAACAAAAAAAGGAAACGAAAAACATGAAAGGGACCAATTAGCAGAACATAGATTTCAAAACTTGTTTGAAAAATGGATGTTGGAACATTGACTAATGAACCAGGGGCGAAAATGCTGTTTCCTGTGCAGCAAAGTATGCATTGATTCAACAAGCAAATCTCTAGAGTGAATATTGTGCAATTCTTAGTAAAGTGTAGACCAAGAGTTAGAAGTGAGGCCAAAAAGATTAACTGATACTCCAGATGTAGAACTGTTACTCTCATCATTTTAACTCCTGTTCACCACCTTCATAGATGACCCCCAATTAAGAAAAGGGGATAGGTGCGTTTAGGGAGAACTTTGTTATGTAAAGTAAATTCACAACTGAGAAGCAACAGACATTTCAGGGAAAAAAATTACAAAATAAGAGAGTTCTAGACAAAAAAAAGGAGGGAATAACCCCAAAGTAAACAAAGATAAAGCAAGGAAGAAAAAAGTTTAAAACATGCTGATTGGAATTCCAAGAAATGCCCTAGACAGTATTATATTTATAAAACATGTACAGGCTGCTATGAAAAAGTAACAATAAAAGAAACCAGAAAGATGTCTTGGGAAATTACCAAGAAAAAAATAAATTAATGAAATAAAATTACAATAGCTAAGTTCGGAAATAAAATTTCAAAACTCACCAAGAGTGGAAAGAAATGACAAATATGAAAGCTCATATAAACACATATGAAGCCAAAAGTATCAGTATCAACAGCCAAGTAAATGGATTTCCAAAAACAGGGTATAAAAAACAGAGAGACGAAAAAATTACAAAATAAATAATCAATGGGAATTTCCCAATGCTGAATCCTCACCAGTCTTCAAGATGGAATGCCCTAGCACAGGAAATAAAGATCCATGTGCATTCTTTCCTGTGAAATCTTAAAACACAAAGGGTAAAAAGCTCCTAAAAACATGAAGAAACAGGCACAGAGGCATTTTTGTCACTTGCGTAAAGTCATGAGGTTAGTGAGAAAGTTAATATTTGACATGACAATTTTTATTCATACCCATTTTCCTTCCTCTGTATTGTCACACATTTATGAGGTTCTCTGGCAACTACACAAATAAATTTTAGGAAATTTTTTATCTAATTTTTTTTCTTCCATTCACCTTTTTATCACTTATCCAACCCACCCCCACCCCAAAAAAACATTAAGTTTTCATACTGGTTCCCATTTTTGATTGCTTACTACATATATTCACAGAGATGACCCTATGAAAACCCAAATCATAAGAACTATTACATAAAAATGTTTAATTATTGGTCTCCTGCCTCTTCCTGTCACAAATCCATACTTCAAACTGCCACCAGACAGACCTGCACCGTTCCTCATCTGTACAAAATCCTTGAGAAAGAATACACATTCTATTCAAACAGGTAGGTGTCATTCAATTGCATATGGTATAATGTTCTATTTTCTCAGCTTTCTAAAACAGTCATTCATTTATGTTTTACTCACTGAGCAAATAATTAGGGTACCTGTCATGTGCCTGGTACTGTGCTCGATGCTAGTCGGTACAATATGACTGAATCTAAAAATAATTATACTAAATGGACAAAGCTAGACCCCCCCAAAAAAGATGCATGCTATATGATTTCATTTTACAAAATTCTAGAAAATCCAAACTAATATGTCATATATGAGAGGTTGTCTGATAATAAAATCAAAGCAAGGAGAGGGATAACTAGATTACAGGGATGTGAAATAACTTCCAAAGGGGATGTACATATTTAGTATCTTGACTATGGTAATAGTTCCCTGGGTAAATATATATGTCAAAACTTACAAAAAAATTTTTCCCGTGTGTAGTTCATTGTATGTTGGTTATACCCCAATGAAGTTGTTACATACCACACATGTACACAAACACGTATTTCTGAAAAGCCTAGTCTTACGGGCTAAATTGTGCATATGATTAAAAGCATGCATATGATAAAGTCCCAACCATTGGTACTTCAGAATATGACTGTATTTGACAATAGGCATTTTAAAGAATGAGTAATTGAAAGTGATTAGGTTAAAATCAGACCTAATCCAGTATTAGTAGTCTTCTTACGAGGAGAAATGAAGACAGACAGAGGAAGATGATCGCCTGCAAGTAAAGGGCAGAAGTCTCAAAAGAAACAACCTGCCAACATCTAGCCACCAGAACTGTGGAAAAATAAACTCTTTTTTTTTTTTTTGAAACTAAGTCTCACTATGATGCCCTTGGTAGAGTGCCATCACGTCACACCTCACAGGAAACTCCAGCTCTTCGGCTCAAATGACTCTCTTGCCTCAGCCTCCTGAGTAGCTGGGACCATAGGCGCCCGCCACCACACCTCGCTATTTTTTTGTTGCAGTTTGGCCGGGATCAGGTTTGAACCCACCACCCTCAGTATATGGGGCCGGCGCTCTACTCAATGAGATGCCCATGAACTCTTGTTGTTTAAGGAACCAGTCTCCTCCCCAGCAAACTAAGAGATAAGATATGAGATAAAATAGATAAGCTATTTCCACGATAAACATAGCACACGCTCTCCATGTGGTTGTATCATGAGTGATTTATTTTCTATCTAAATAACTTCCTTTGTTTATCTGATTGTTTTATAATAATCATATGCTTCTGTTATAATCAGAAAAAAATTGTCATAAAATATTATATGGAACCATTCGTGGGATTCAACCTGAAAATTCAAACAAAGGAGCCACAGTGGACAAAGTCTCTTTTATCATTATTATTATTATTATTAAAAAAGGGTTTTTCTAGTGCAGGAGAACACATGGTAATTCCGTAAAGATAGCTTAAAGAAAATTGGTAAGTGTACTTTTGAAATCTTTCCATAAATATTCAGGAGGAAGCCTGCTGACTTTAAATTGCTGATACTGCTGTTTCAAAGATGCCTGCAACACACACTCAGAAGAGAAACTCAGTGGAACTATAAACGAGCTGCTCATTAAAGATGCCCATGTAAATTACAAGACAAAAGGTAATATTCAATATAAAATGCTCCCAATTTTTAGAAAGCGTCACAAAATGAGTTCTAAGTTGGCAGTGATTACCAGCAATGTTTTTGTTAGGTGCTTCACGAGGCTTTCTTTTATTCTTAATTACTTTTGTAACTACCAACACTTATTCAATTAGATATGTTAATAGTCCCCGGATTTCTGTACACCTGTTTCTTCCAGCTGTCTGCAAGGCTGGTTCTCTGACATCTGTAGAGAATTGGTAGTTCCGTTTCCTACCATTAAAATCACAGGAAAAAAGGTACTAGGATTTATGTGGGGGGTAAAGAGCTTTAAAAAAGAATAAAAGAAACGTTAAGTGTGTGTATTGTCACCAAAAAAGAAAAAAAAATCAGTGCTATAAGGATAAATTTTGGGATACACCCAGTCATTACCTAAGGTTTTCTATGCTTTTGTAGACATAAATCTATCAAAGAGAGGTCATTTATTTTATAAACCCTTAGTGCATGGGTTGCTTTTCAAACCATATACAAAATGTAAGGTCCATATTGGACAGTAATTTGGGACATGAAAATTAGAACAAAAATTAAACACTTAAATGTTGATTCATTTCTAATATCCTAAGGTATCTATGAAAAATTCTTTCAAAGACACGTTTTCCCTCATATTTTTTATTCAGAATATACTTAATGTGCACTGACAGGCACCCTGATCTCAGGGAGCTTTAATAGAAGAAAGGGGGAACAATAGATCAAAACAGGTAAGTGTTATAAAGAAGCCTCAGTAATATAAAATTACAGGGAGTAACTGGTTTGCACAGAGGAATGCTGTTTACATGGGGCGATTAGTGTTTTCAAAGAGGCAACATTAAACTCAGATTAAATCTTTGATTTACAGAACAATGTAAGATTAAAGAAATGATTATTTTACCCAGTGTTGGAGTGAGCACAAGAGAATGGGAACTATAGATTGATGCAATCTATATTGAAAGAACACAGACATAATTTATTAACGCTTTTTAAAAATATTCACTAATTTGACAAAAGTGAATTTATTCAAATTGTTTGCAGTAAGATTTTATTGTAAGATTGCTTATTATAAAATTTTTATAGTAGTAAAAATTTCACAAAACTTGAACTCTGATAAAAGATTCTTTATCGAATTAAATATGGGGCATCAGCAAAATAGAACATTTTACAGCTGTAGAGTTTCTGATATGAGAAGACAGGCCCTCCTCTTTCTCTTCAGACCCTTTCATGATAGTAAAGAAATGTTTTAAAAGTATAATCCTAAAACAGGGATGAGGAAAAGAAAGTAGCCAGCAATAAGTGATGGGAGGTAAATGGAAGCATCTCAGTAGATGAGGCACAGTCTGGAACTCAGTGGCATGAGCGCCAGTAAAGGGAAAGTCTGATCCACTGAGCAGGAAAACAAGTAAAAGGCTATAAGGAAAATGGAAAAAAGTACTTAAATGGCTAAAAATGAAGTGCAAATAAACATTCATCTGCAGAAATGTGTGAAACAGTTTGTCCCCTGTCTTTGATAGCCTCTAGCATTCTGAAGATTTATACTTAACCCCAGACAAAACTGGGAAGCGCTAAGACAACTGGAGTTGGGTCCTGGTGCCATAGGACACACACTTCTCCATTCTATCATACAGATGTTCTCTATCCTAATAGCCAGTTTCCCCCCTACACCCCAGGGGAAGCCTGGCCTTCAATAAACCTTAACTCCCATATTTAATGCAGCCAGACTTACTAGCACCCAAATCTAAATATGAGAAAATGAGATATCTGAGCAAAGTCTACAGCCTGCAAGATAAATACCAAGACTAAAACATAATAATTATTCCAAAACAATAAGAACATGACAAAGGTCTCCCTTCAGTTCAGAAAATTTCTTCTATATTTGTATTTTTTGCTCCATTCTATTTTCTTTTATTTCTTCTGCTCTCTTCTATTCTCTTCCTTAGAAACACAAATTAAGAGTATGTTCAATAATCATAATCTATTATTTCCAATCATTTTTATGTCTTTTATAAAACTCTTCTACAGCTTTTCTTTGGTGTTCTATGTTATTTTCTCAACTATGTCTTAATGATTCAATTTTTTGTAATAAGGTTACTCTTTACTACTTTGAATGCTTTAATAGCATTTTTTGTTGTATTAGATCATTTAGTTCCCTAACAAAAACCTCCATGGTTTATTGTTTAATATAACACTCATATTTGTTTCAGATACCATATTATCTCTAATATTGGCCCAAAATAATACCTAAAATTTTATTCTGTTGCCCTGGAAAAATGTTTTTCAAATGTATGTTCTTCAACTATATTTTTCATACCCCTGTTGTAGAATATGCTAATCCCGTTTGTTACTAGGGTGTGAGGATGGTGAGTAGAGTATAAAGGATTACACTTTTCTTATCTCATCTGAATTGATAGCCACAGGTTTTCTACTGACTCTCAATTTTCTTGATTTTTCCTTGGTATCTCATAAAGAATCCTCCTGGGAAGTAAGCTGGTGGGGGCTGGGGGGTTGTAGGCTGAAATTGTCATCTCACCAGTCATTCACAATGTGGGAAGTGAGTTGACACTACAGAATACTACAGCAAAGCACTTTTTCCTGAAAGTATTTTCTGTGCATTTGTTGAAATCCACTACATGGATGCCAACTCAGCTGAATATGGAGAACATCTTTTCTCACCATGGGGGCCCTTGGTTCCCTCTCACCATAATTTAGCTGGCCATATAGACACGGACCTCTGTGAAAATAAAGCTCCATCAGATTTCGATGTAACAAACAGCACATTTTCTCCTTAATAAATCTCTTTACTACTCATGATATACAGTTCTTAAATGGCTCTAAATAGATATTCCCTCCTTCTTCAGATGATCCACTCTCATTTCCAGACCTCCTTGCTCTAAATCAGTGGATGTGGCAGCAGAATCCAAGAGGGCCTCCAGCGCTGGTGCTTTTGCCTCCAGATAATCTCATCCCCATGAGCGTGAGCAGGATCTATGACTTGCTTCTAATGTAACAGAAGGCAAGAAAAGTGAAGAGATGTTATTTGCAAGACAATGTTACTTTAGAGCCACCTTTCCCCTTGGTGGTGGTCTCCCTTACTGCTTTTGATGAAGAACACTGCCATCTGGAGAGGTCCAGGTGGCAAGAAACTAAGAAGGCTTCCAGCCTCGGACCAGCCTTCAATCAGACAGCCTGTGGAAGTGAACACTTCCAACAACCACAGGAGCTTGGAAATGAATCCTTCCCCACATAAGTCTCAGATGAGACCCCCAGGCCCAGATAAAAACCTTGATGATGTGTATAAGAGACTTCAAAGCAAAAAACCCAGCCATGTTGGGATTCCCATTCCACAGAATGTGTGCTGTTTATTTTAAGTCATTCATTACATTCGTGCTAATTTGCTTTTCAGTTAGAGGTAAATACTACAAAAAGTTTTCTTCTCAAATAGATTTTGCTATTACAAAACCATCTTAGAGAAAAAGAAGCAGCTGATACCACTGTTTTCCTGAAGTACACTAGACCTATGTCAGGGGAGAGAAATTCAAACGGATCTTCCCAGTTCTACCCATAGCCTAAACATCCTTCTAATCCCTAGCCTTCCCAATTGGAAAACACTGATAACATTTTCAGAATTTTTTCCACCTTCAATTCACAACAAGGAATCTTTGAACTATCTAGTTGCCTAGAAGCACAGACCGAGAAGGGGATTCTCATGAAAGTGCTGAGGCATCAATAACACGGGAGCAAAGAAAGCATGGCAGTTAAGCAAAATATGGTCTCTCAGAGCTGAGCAAGATACAGACTAATTTTCATCCTAAGAATTGGTTCCATATTTAGGGAAGGGGCCAGTCTTTTATCTCCTGTGTCAATCAGCCATTGGGGGTCCCTGTCTATTATGGAGGAGGAGGAGAATTGAATAAAGGGGGAAACTGTGAGTTCTCCGCAGCCAACTGGGAAAGGTTGCACCTGCTCAGTGAAGAGCGTCTGCACAGGGCACCAAGTAACCCATTGAAAAAGCTAAGTTACAATCTGTTACCTACTGTCATCGTCAAAAATTATTTTAAATCATATTGTATCTGACAAATAGTCTTAAAATGGTTGTAATTGATGATATCTCTAGTTTCAGTGCTGTGAGTGTTTTCTTCCATATTATTGGTTCTTTTTTGTTTTTTTATTCAACTAAGGTGCAAGAGTTTACAAATAGGGTTTTACCCCACGATCTTCCTCCCAGATTTCTAGGTTTATGAACGTATGATCAATTATTTATACATTCTACACTGACAATGCTGTGAGTTAGCTTATTTCTACAGCAAAGTCCATTGTTTACATTTAGGATATATCATCTGTCTCTTGCCCCACTAAGCATGATATACAATCTGTCTAACAGACTTCATGAGTTAGGGACTTCAGCTTCTATTTCCAGGATGAAACGTAACACTGTCTCACACTGATTATGGGGTTGCTAGCCCTATTCCTAATTTGGTCAGGGTCATGGTGTCTGAGAAAGAAGCCAAGGTAACCTCCTCATAGTGCCACCATACTGCCCAGAAGGATTATCCTGAATTACTCATCCACAGGAAAATTGTTCCCTAATGGAACCCTAAGCCCTCCATTCAATTTTTCCTTAAGGGGTGAAGAATACAACTCCAAGAACTCATGCCAAGCAAGACCTCTTCAAAACTCATATGGTCTGTGCTCATTTGAGAGTCAGAAATTTTCAATTATGTAGCCTCCCGGGATACATCTGAGGGAAAAACAGAACACAATTATTTTAGCTCACTTGTGAAACACTAACCATTTTGTTCCTAGCTCCATTACGTTTTCTTGCCTTATTCCTTTCATGCAAATAAGCAACCTATTTTCAATTTCTCTTGAAATGGGAAATGTAGACTCTGTGTATGAGAAATATGTGCTTTCTGGAGTTTGTGTTAAAAATTATCTTTGGGAACAACTTGATTTTTTTTGACACTTTAAAGTTTCAAAAGTGCTTTGTTGCTTTGCAACATCCATTGTTTCATTTGATTCTCACAACAAGCTTATAATGCAAGCAGGTGTTATTATTATTATTATTATTATTATTTTTGTAGAGACAGAGTCTCACTTTATCGCCCTCCTTAGAGTGCCGTGGCATCACACAGCTCACAACAACCTCCAACTCCTGGGTTTAGGCGATTCTCTTGCCTCAGCCTCCTGAGTAGCTGGGACTACAGGCGCTTGCCACAACGCCCAGCTATTTTTTCTGTTTTGCAGTTGGGCTGAAGCTGGGTTTGAACCAGCCACCTTCGGTATATTAGGCCAGTGCCCTACTCGATGAGCCACAGGTGCCGCCATATAAGCAGGTGTTATAACTACCAGTTTACAGAACAGAGTTCAGAGATGACCTGGCTTCCCCAAAATCGTGGTGCTAAGAACAAACAGAACTGAGACAAGGACCAAATGTTCTAACTTTTGTCAAATGCTGCGGTTCCTCTTCTATCCTGCCTTTCATCTATCAGCAACAAGCAGTCTCCTTTTCTTTCTTGATCCTGGGGATATGTCCTTTATTATCATTTTTTTTTTAACTCAGGAAGCCCACAAACATACAACAAGATTTAGCAACACCCCATTTAGTATTGTTCAATTGCTTGTGTATTTCCACATTCTCTAATGAGGGCCCTGACTTAATTGCCTAATCTGGACGTGTTATTTTACCAGTGTGACTCTAAGATGCTCTGGTGAGTTCCGAGACTGGCATAATGTTTCAGTTTATTTGAATTTTATTGTATCACCCTTATGCTTTATTTCCATTGCATTTCAAAGCAATCCGTACCATACCTAATATCACTTAAGTAAGACAGTACGTAGCAAAATAAGATTTCTCTAAATATTCCCTGTATAACCACAGGAGGCCTCTTCCAAACCAAAAACCTGTAAATCTTATCTCTGGGTTCTGCAGTAAGTTTTCATCTGGAGGCATGTTTAATAGCTTTTCAGTGACTGTTGTAAAGGGAGTATTTACTCAAAATGATGTCTGCTTATATTATTTCTTTGCCAAATTGCTCCCAGCAACTAGAAAATCAGCTTTCACCTCTCTCCATCAGTACCCTCCCTGGAAAGAAGACATTTTCTGGTTTTGTACTGCACGAAGTATTTGATTTTACTTTGTTATCTTTAAAGTTCAGCCAGAAGGACAAATAACACTTCCAATGATTCCGAACCCTTTCCCCACTGAGAACACTCTCGTCATTTCATTCTTTGGTTTGAAATATTTAATCTACCAAACTTCACCTCGGCTAAGAAAGCCTTCATTTCTCCATGTTTAGTAATAACACACATAGATGTAGTACAATAGGAAATGAGCACTCTGTGTTCCGGGCACTATTGTAGGGATTTACATAAACTCCTTTAACCACGGGGAATGAGTGCTTTCATCTTCATTGTACAGGGACGGCAAAGAAAAGTGAAGCAACAGGTAGCCGGTGAGAACTGAGATTTGAGATAGGAAGTTTAGTTCCAAAGTCAATGTCTGTAATGGTACTTGCGCCGTTTCCCATTTATAATATCTAATTAGCAGGTATCAGTGAAGAATGTGTCTTTGTTTAATTTTTGACAGGCAAAGTGAGCAAAGGTATGACTTCCTCCAATAGGCACCCTTGGTGGAACTGTTGTGCCCAGCTCAAGGGATCCCCCACATAAATCACCGAGAGGCTAAATCCAATGCAATAGCAAGAGGTTTATTTATAAATCAGCCTGGGCTGGGGGTTTCTCACACCTGGCACAGTAGGAAAACGGAGAAACCCTCAACCTGGAAAAGGGGGGCGTTTTTAAGGGTAGGGAAAGGAAAAAGAGAGGGGGTATGGGGTGAGCTGCTAGAGGTCTAGGGGACTGAGTAATACTTGTCCTTGGCTAGTCAGGGAAGGAGCTGCTATCACTCGGGGCAGACACAAGGACGAGGGACGGAGGAGGGAGGGAGTTACTTAACACTTTCGGTATGCATGCTGCTGCAAAATGAAGGCTGAGGAACAAGATGGAGTTAGTTTTAATAAAATGGAGTCAGTTTGGTCTTTACAGAACAACTGTTGTCCCTCGACTGAGGTTATCAGAATCCAAGTTCTTACCACACCCTTTGCTAGTTTTAAACTTCTGAATAAATATTTTAAATTCTCGAGTCTCTAATTCTTAGTGTAAATAAAAGTATCTTTAAAAAAATAAGATATATCCTATCTACCTCATTCACATTCTCTAACGAGGAATGTGACTTAATTGCCTAAGCTGGACATGTTATTTTACCAGTGTGACCCTAAGATGCTCTGGAGAGTCCTGAAACTGGCCTGATGTTTCAGTTTTTTGTTGTATAACCCTTATGTTTTACTTCTATTACATTTCAAAGCAATCTGTACCACGCCTAATATCACTTAAGTAAGACAGTACTTTTTAAATTTTTTTTTTAAGTATTAAAACAAAATCCTTTATTGCATGACCTAATCCAGGCATTGTTGCTAGACCTTGGCACACAAAGACAAAGGGGATGAAATCGTTTCCCTAAAGGAATTCTAAGTCTAGGGTGGACGTGCAAGAAAGTAACCACATTTACGTACAAGGTTTGTACCATGAAGTTATTAAATTCTGGGACAGTGGAGAGAAATAAGTATGTCACATTTTCTTGGAGTGGGCAAGAAAGGAAAGCAGTATCAGAAAAATATCACGGAAACATGATTCCTGAAATGAGTCTTGAAAGATCAGGGCACAAAAGGATGGGAAAACAAGATATGTAAAAGTTTGAAGATACAAAAGGAAGAGATAAGTTCTAATTTTCAAGCACTTCAAAAAATTTAGAAGACAACTCCAGGATAGTTCGTGGGAGGGATGATTGAATTATTTAGATTATTTAATTTTATTGTTAAATTATTATTTAATAATTAATTTTCTTATTTAATTTACCAAAGGTGGGGAGTATTCAATTTTATTATTTATTACCAAAGGTGGGGATTGAGTGGCATTACAAAGCATTTAATCAACTTTAAAGCACTATATAAACAGATAATAGTATTTTAAATGATCTGTAGAACAGGAGTCATTACCAATGCCTCAATGTTTTCTGGAGTTGAAGAATATTAGCACGTTCGATTCTTTTTGTCAATTTTGCCTCATTAAAGCTGGGGGTGGGAAGGAGACTGTACCAAAACATACCCCGCTCTGAGCAACTCACAACTCAGAAGACCTTTAAACAAGACAGAAGCACTGAAAAGTTCACTGATGGACATCACTCTGAAACCACATGAGATGGTGCACTCACGACTTCCTTACTCCGCACTCACGATTTTGAATGAAGTTCACCTTACTGAGTGAAGCCGAACCTGTGTCCGACAGAAGCTCAGAGAAATCCAAGGCGCCTAAAGGATCCTCAAGTAAGACCTGCTACACATTTTCTTTTGGAAAAATGTGGGGGCCCAAGACAGGGGCCAGAATGATTCAGGTAATTGCTTCAATTTTCCAGCTCACTTTGCTTTTGTAAATGAGGCAGGAAATGAGCAGCAGAATCTTTTATTTCAAGTCTCCTGAAAACGTATTTATTGTTCCTCCCCTTAAATACTCTCCATTTTACTTTTGGAGAATTTCGGTGAAAAATGGGAATATGTATTGTCTAGGGAAATTACACTGGCATAATAAGTCCAGGAGATTTTCAGTGGCACACAGGTAGGAAGAAGACAGTTGGTGCTCACTTAGGCAAATACACGATTTTTTTTAAAGGAAATTATGTATAAATTGACTACAATGATAGCTTTCCCAAATAATTGAGATAATTGACACAATTTTCCTTTATGCTTTTTTGGTAGAAGCAGAAGTTCTGTGGTCCTTCAAGGTGCTTTTGCCCTTTGACTTTCGCACATGTAAAAGGGAGAAGTTGGGAAATATACAAAGCTCAGATGGGTGTGCTATTTTAATTTTCAGGCAAAGTAACAAAATCTTAAGAAAATTATTCAATATAGATGGTTTAGGTACATGTGCAATATATGTTATATTATATAAAATATCAAAAAAAATTCATGAAACAGACATTACCTGCCAGGCACCTGTCTTGATAGCCAAAGAGAAGTTCCACCAGCATGCAGTTAAACTGGGGAGTAATGTGTAACAAGTTTGCAATAGTAACTCATATTTCAACTTGTATGCATAGAAATATGTTGTTTTTAATACATTTATTGTCTAAGTCCTCAACCATAGTGAAAATAATAAAGATAATTAAATTTATTCCTATTTTAAACTTTAAAAGGGCCAATATTACGAGTGTAAGTTGTCCCTCTGAGTAATTTTCAGTATTTTCTGGATATAATGTATTTCATCTCCCGTTAACTTTCACTTTCCAGTTCCTCCCAAGTTCATATTAAGATACATGGGGAAGAAGTCAGCTATGACAAGGCTGCTGGGGGCCCGAGACGGGAAAGGGGGCCTCAGATCTCAGCTTGCCCTGGGACTGGCCCTGGATTCCATCTTCTGACAGGGGCTTAGCTTCTGGGTTTGCAGGTGCTGGCAGGCCTCTCCATGATTCCCTCGATGTGGTTAGGACCCGGTGGGTACCAATCTCTGAAGGGCTTATCCTCATGTGTCCTAAGTCTAACCAACCAGCCCTGCAGACCATGGGAACCTTCAAAGCATTGCCCCTCCCTCCCCTTTCACACAAGCCCCAAGCCAGCCCCCCTGCTCCTCAACTTAGCATGAACTCCACACAAGACCCTCCAGGTCTCACCAGCCCCCCTTTACCAACACTGTGTTCATTGCTCCTTATTCTTCTCAACTGTATAAAACGCTTTCCTGATGCCTGGGCCTTAGCCTGAAAGCAGAAATCAGGAGACCCCTCTCTCCTCGGACCCATATTTCAAACAAGACGGAAAGATTCTAAATAAAGGCTAAAAGAAACAAAACCACTTTACCGTAACAGAAAAATGTTCCAGAACTCAGACATTCAGTCTTTACTCTGCAGGCTGTCCCTTCCTCCCTTTCAAGAGCAAAAGGTCACTCCCCACCTTCATGTACTGCACTCAAGCCTTGCGTGACCAGCGCGGTCCCGGCCTGGCATCCCAGAGAGGAAAAGCAGCACAGGTGCGGTCTCAACACTGAGAGGTCTGCTGGGAGGGAGGAGGCTCCGGGCACCCACGAGCCCAGAGGAGGACGCGTAATTAGGCTGGGGAGGCTGCCTGGTGAACCAGGACAGAGCTGAGTCCTGAAAAAGAAACAGCGACCATGCAGGACTTGACATCAAGAACGTTTCATGAGAGGGAGCGGCCCTGCAGAAAGACCGGGCGGAAGAAGAGAGCGCAGCTCATTAGGGGAACTGTCAGATTGCTCAGTGTGGCCTCCCTGCACGGATTACACATTCATCTTCCTCCTCCCCTCCTGAGAGGCTTTGATTTTGACTCAATTTCCCACAGCTATGAACAAAGATTTAAATGCAAAGCATAAATGAACAGGGTCACAGGAAATAAAAAAAAAAGTGTAGATAGATACCTTTTGGTGATGAAAGCAGAAACATTTTCTAATGTTCTTTAAAGGAATATGATTTTGCTTCTAAAGACTTCAGGCTGCTTCTTGGTTTCAAACAGCAGAATAATTGGCTATTGTTGTTGGTTTCATTTTTTTTTTTTTACCTCCTATCTGAGAGAATTTCTTTTAATATTCACTGCCAATTACAGGGTAGTGAGGAAGGTAACTCACACAGGAAAATTCTAGCATTCATGAATGCCATAGTAACAAAGCAGTCTGCCTAAAAAATGCATTGTTTAAACTATAGAATAATTGGGAAAGAATAGCATTGAATATTTTTTCTATAATACACCATCTGCCTTTGTTCCTACTTTTATATAAATGAGAATTCTTTAAAATGTACATATTACCCTGTAGAAATAAATAATGCAAATAAGGAAAAATGATACCAGCATAGAAAAGAAGTCTTAGGACAACACAAAAAGACATTGAGAGGGTGATAAAGCTATAGAGTATATTCCTAAGAAAAAATACCTATGAAAATATGCTGCTAATTGGGGCCATTTCCTTTGGGATGGATAAAGCTCATCTCTAAACTTAAAAGTACAAATGTTTATCAAGATTATCTAGCTATTTCCTGTATTGGGGAGAAAATATTCAAGAGGAAAGGTGAAAAAAATTCATCAAAAAATATGTCAAAGGCCTCTCACTTCCCCAAGAGGAATGTAAAAATGGTAATTTGAAATCTTGGATCTCTCCCAACTTGCTTAAAATAATATAATCTTTATCCCTACAAGAAATTATCAGTATTTCTATATTTTACAGAAAAAACTTCACCCTTGCCCTCCATGCACTAATCAACCTATTTCTTCAGGTACTACTCATTCTTCACGTTAAGGTAGAATTAGATGTAGTTTAGTTCTTGAGTTAGGTTCATGAGATCGCCCTTCTAATAGAATCAGTTTGGTGTGTGGAGGTGATAGAGGGCCTAGGGACCAAGGCAAGAAAGTGTCCGTGGAGTATGAGAGCTCCACTGACTAGGAATGGATGTGATGGTTTAAATACCATTATCATAGAAATCTCAGTATAAAACAGGCTCCATGTTTTTCAAGCATTGGTAAGGCTTGTATCTAGAGATCAGTTTATATGGAGGACTTAGGAGTGTCTCTTAAAATTTTATTCTCAAAATAAAGAGTTACAATGGCATACAGGTTGGATCCAGCAGTGACAGGCCAATGATGGAGACTGGATGAAGAAGGGAAAGGATTCCAAACTCAGAACAGTGTACCTGAGATTGTTTCCTGGTCCAGCCTGATAGCCCAAAACATTAGTTCTGAGGAAAGGTCCAAAAGAGAAGAGACAGCATCACTATACCCTGTAACACACTGAAAATAAAAGGTAGTACTTATAGGATTCTGCCAGAGATTTCCTTTGCTCGACAGAAACCATCCAGAAGTCTCCCTTGCATTGAGAGCCACAGCATGACATCAGGACCCAGTGTCCTTACCAGGAGTCCTCACTTTACATATCTGGAGAAAGAACAAGAAACAGTAGACAACATACCAGGCTGTCTGTTCACTGACACCAGCTGCACCAGGAAGAACACAAAGGGAAGGGAAGCTTGAAATGGAGTTGAAGTTGCTGTAGTTGCTATTGTAGAAATATCCAGAGAAGTGTTTGCTTTTTATTTCAAGACTATTATCTGTAATCTATGTCACCTTATCTTTCTTTCTGTAGCATTCAACAAGTCTCAGGCATGAGGGTTTACCCGCTATGTTATCCATTCACAAATCAGTGGTTCACTCTCTCTGTGACTTATGTTGAACTTCTTACAAGAAAATAATATGAAAAACCAGAGGATATAATTGAGCTATCAGTTCCTCCTCCATGAAAATATATAAGTTCCAAAGATACGCCTTTGACTAGGACATTAGAAATAGTAGTGTACTAAAGAGAGGTGACTCTCCCCTGAGATATCTGATGTGGCGTCAGAAGACCTGCTTCCTTTCTGCTGTGCTGGGCTGTGGTCAGGAAACTGACTAGGGAGCCCCTGATGTGGGCAGTGAAGAAGACACTTCAAGAGGGATAGGAGGAGATGGTGGCTGATGTCACACCCAACTCACCCTTAGCTTAGTGCTCAGAGCTGTTGCTCTCCTAGCTCTGTCTGCCTCAGTTTTCATGCTTGTTGCCCTCCATGGCTTTTTTTTGTGTGTTAAAGATGTAACAGGTCATTCAGAGGTGACTGAAGTGAAACCAAGGCATCGTGTTGGTGTGTACCACACCTTCCTGAGACATATGGAAAAGGATTACTTCATAACTGAAGAATGGAGGAGTTTGCTCCAGAGAGGAATACTGGAAGGAGAATAGCAGGGATGGAAGTCAGCCCTTGGCATCTGTCATGAAAGGGGAAAAATCTGAAAGTGACAGGCCTGTCTTCAGGAGATTTTGGTCACAAGGGATGGCCAGAATCTGACTCCTCCTCTCAGAGGAGTCCTTTGGGGATGAGGAGAACTGTTTTCATGACGTTGGTACCATAGGGAACAGATCTTTTCCCTTTATTAGTTTGCACAAAACTTAACAATCTTAAAAGCAATGGGAGTCCGTGTCTACCAATGCCATTGGGGTTTTCAGGGAGACAATGGTAACATTAAGGGTTCTCCGCCCCAGGTGATTCCACGAGTGACCGCTGAGGGGCAATGACATCCCAAGCAGGAGAGAACGAACCATGTTTTCTGGGTAGAGGTGTCCACAACTGATGCAGCAGACACACAGAAAAGTCTACTTTTGCAAACTCTCAGAAATAACTCCTGTCATAAAGTAAACTGTGTAGGGCAGTACTGGGGTTTCGTTCTCTACTCAATCGCTTAGGTCTGACACTTATGGGGTACTCAATAAACATTCATGGAATAAAGCTAGGATGTTTTAAGACAGGATGATTTCCAATAACTTGTCCAATGAGTGCTGGAGCTACCAAAATTGGATCATTAATACATTTGTAATCATTAAAATATTTAGGTGACTTTGTTGATACAGATTAATGAGTTATATTTGTCTTTTGGACTCGTCAATTTAGTTTGTATTATTCTTTAAAAGTGGCTTTTGTCTTTCTGGCAGGGATAGAGGATAAGGAGGTATTAGAATAAAGGGTGGGCAGAATTTCTGCAGTGGTAAATCCAGGTGGTCTGTGTAGTGATTCCTTTTTAGATGGGGAAGGATGCCTCTGCTTCTTCCCTGACCCTGCTAGCCTCATTGATCAGGTAACAACAGCTGTGGGGAGCCTGGGGGCCCTCCAGAATTCAGCTGTCCTTTGTGAGATTCTCAAATACCAAGGCACTGTGATTGCAGCAGTGCCCAAAGGTACCTTTGAATCAAAAGCTTCTTAACACCAGTCTGTAATGGGGTTCTGATGCTCCCAGGTCAGGCAACCTCCTAACACAAGGTGACTGTTTAAAATGCAAAGATATTACCTTGGAAAGGGGTGATGTATTTATCCATTACCAGCTTTTAATACTATATCACAAATTAGTTTATCCATCAGTCACTGAGTAAGCATTGCCTCAGGGAATGGCACCGGGCAGATTTGTTCATTTTTTCCTGTCCTAGATTGTAATTTATTGTACAAACAAAATATTGCAGCGACATAAAGAAATCTAAAACCGGGAGCAAATCCCACTCCCTCCCTTTCCATAGTCCTCCTCCAATTACAGATTAACTGTTTATTTTGTCCGGGTTCCCTTTCAGCTTCAACTCCAATGCATTTTCTGATGGCTAGCGTTATTAAGTGCTTATGGTGTTCCAGGCATTGTCCCAGAAACTCTTAAACACAGATTAAAGCATATCGTTTTAACAACAGCTCATGAAATAGGTATTTTTTTTGTCCTCTTTTTATAGATGAGGGGATTGAAGCCCAGAGAAATTAAGTAACTTGATAAAGCCAGGAAATGATTAATTCAAAGCCAAGCAATTCACT
This sequence comes from Arctocebus calabarensis, assembly GCA_963573935.1. NCBI lineage: Eukaryota > Metazoa > Chordata > Mammalia > Primates > Lorisidae > Arctocebus > Arctocebus calabarensis. The sequence goes on along the minus strand of CAUYON010127460.1, from coordinate 66,915 downwards.
CCAACATTCGTGCTTTTAACCTCTGAACTTTCCACTGACCAGTAAGGAAACTGAGTCATCCTTAGTTAACTGGTCTGCAGGTCCATAAATAGTGGGTGGCAGAAGCAGAGAGCATGCTGTGTAGGTACGAAGCCCACTCCCTTACTAGACTGTATTAGTGATGGGAACTCAGAATAAGGTTCATAGCATTGTGCCCATTTTTGACATTCAAGTAGACTGATTAATTTGCTCCAGTGTAGATCATAAATGGTAAATACAGGTTATAAATTCTGACTCTAAGTTTTCCACTCATTTTGTTCTTTTTAATGTGCTGTGTTTTCTATAGAGTTAAAATAAAACATATGATCTGTAGTTTTCTATTTTATTCATGTTTAATATAATTCACAAATACTTTCCCTTGTTACTAGGTAGTTTTCACAATCATCACAATAATGCCCTGGGGTGATAATCATAAGGTACTTAACATTCTGGTTGAATTTTTTGTTTCTTTTTCATTTTTTTCCCATTATAAATAATGCCACAAGAAAGACACTATTGTGCAATATCGTTTTTCTTTTAAAGTATTTCTTCAGGAATGATTAGATACAGCATGTGTCATTTTCTTTGATTCCCCAGCAATGATTCAACCTCATACAGAAACAGAGTCCTTGTGGACAGTAATAGCAAGAACAACAGACTTTCCCCAGCAGCCCTTCTATCAGAGCTGCCTGTAGAGACTTGCATTTTACTGCCCTGAGACAACTTCAGAGGCATTCATCAAATTGAGCTGTGCTACCCTTTTCCTGGCAGAGTACCCATTGGTTGGAATACGGTCTTCTTCCTCCTGGTTCTGGTGCCTCCTTTCTTACCACTGCTGTGTGCAGGCCCCTGAGCCTGAATCTCAAGAAGGGCTGTCAAGGTTGGTCTTTAAGTCGTTGCCACCTATCTGAGAACAAGAGTGTTCTTTTTGAACTGTCCAACCCCTGAGCACCTATTCCATCTGTATCTTCCCAGTTAGACTTAAGACCACAGATACCCACTAATTATTTGATCATCTCTCTTAACAATGTCACCCAGACAGAGGAAATTCTCCCAATTCTTGCTTTGTCTGTCCTTTGAAATATAAATTCTTTGAGAGTAGAAACTATGTCTTTGCTGGGGCTCACTGTGGGCCCTATATCCAGCTGATGCTCAAGTATTAAATAATGTCTCCATATGTTGCAGTGAAGGGCGTGCCTTAGTCTTTGTAGTCAGTTGCATAAAATAATCAGTTTCACTTAGATAAAAGATTGATGATTATGGGGGAGAGTTAGTGTACTTTAAATTGCATTACACAAGTAATTTATTTATTATCATATCTCATTCCATAACATTTTTACTGGGTGAAATATTGATATTTAAAAATAAAAGTCACCCTGAAAATGTGATAGTTTGCATATTAAGTTTTGACAAAATTTTTTAAATTAATCTAATCTTACTATATAGAGTGTGAAAGGAATTTTGTAAAGGTTTATTATTATAAATTTTTCTCAGGATTTCTTTTATTTTCTGAAAGCACTCTGACTTAGAAATATGACAAGGTCATCATAATGTCTTCTTTCAAAGTAAATTACTGAATTGAGAAGACATTTGGAGTTAAAATATGAATATTCACCTATCTTAGGTACATCCAAGAACTTGCCATTACTAACTACATGCTAAATATAAGCTAGGCTTTTGAGAAAACCTGTATCCTAGAGCCATTTTTTGTCATGCCATTTTGAACAATTTTGATGTTTAATGAGGAAGTTTGAATTTATTTATCTCATAATTAATTGTATTCTACTTATTAGCTGAATATGAGTCAGAACCAGCCTGAAGGTGAGACATAGAAACATACCGTGGCAACCTCTAAAGATAAAACATTATCACATCAATGTTTGTGGTCAATAACAAATGTGAGTTAGAAGCTATTAAAAATTACTTTTGGATCATTGTCTGAGTTTTACGATTCTCATCATGTATAAAGCAAAAATTAATGAATGCATGTGTTATAATCTGAATTTCAAATTCAATTTTATAGAAAATAGAGAAGGGAGGAATCAACTTTAGAAATAATTAAATCACTGGAGGCTTGTGTCTGGAATAAAATTCCCTGGAAATTTTTTGCTCTACTTGAAATCACAGAGGGAGGGATCTTAACTGTATGGAGCATCGGAATAGCTGATCATTAATAAAGCACAGTGGTTTTCAAAGTGCACTGAGTGAACATGTAAGGTTCCATGGAGTTATGTCCCCAACTCTCATGGCAGAGAGATGCCAGCGAATCTGGAACTACAACTCTTCCTGCTCCTTTGAAGCAAAGAAGCACCATTTTTGTCCATTTCATAGACTGGCTTTCCATTTAAAGATCTTTTGGGGGAGGGGAGTGCAAGAGGTTCAACAGACAAAAGTATTTCTATAGTTTCATGAAGATATTAGAGAGTAGATCGAGTCAGTCATTTTTCTTGCTCATTCCTTTTGGCATTCTGGAAAATCACAACCTTGGTACAGACTTAACTTATGACTTAAATCAATCTAGAAATTGCAAAAGGGCTTATTAGAAACCAAATGGAAGACATTAGGAATTTTCAGTAATCTAGTATACTAAGGGACAGAGATAAAGTAGAAGAAGAACCTTAAAGCAAATAAAGCAGTAAGGAAAGCAAAAAGGAACTTCAAAGCTAAAATTCTAGAGGGAAAAAAGTGTGAAAATATACTTTAGCTTTAGGCTTTGGTTCAAATATTGAAGATGGAAAATGTTATATTTTTCAACATTGATTTTGGTTCATCACAGCCTAGATTTTTCATAGATCTTGTTCAATTGAGATTATAACTGCGAAAAGAAAAGAGGCTAAACCAGGAAACAAGACACAAGGCGAACAGAACGTAATAAAATGTGAGGCGTCCCAAGGAACCAAGGTTTTTCTCTGTTAGAAAGTCCAGTTCACTATTTCAACACATTATTCATTCAACCCAATATTTATTAAGCCTCTACAGTACACCCTTTTCTAGATCCAGTAACTACATATAATATGATGAACTGCTTTATTTTTTTCCATGAGAGATGGGGAGAGTTACAGTGTTGGAAACTTTCAAGCCGTACTTCCATCTCACCCACTGCTAGATTCCAATAGTGCTTTCTAATTTTTCGGTGGCATTTATCACATACTTTTTTAGTACAGTTACTTCTACCTGTGTTATTCCCTATACTAAACTTTAAATGTTTCTTGGGTCATGCCCTATTGCCTCTACACAGATGATGTTCTCTATGTGTTTGGTGAGATAACTTCTGAAAAATCACAATGGTATATATAATTTATATTTTTGCAAAATGTATCTTTTTTTCCATGACAGAGTCTCACTATGTTGCCCTCAGGAGAGTGCCATGGTATCACAGCTCACAACAACCTCAAACTCTTGGGCTTAAGCAATTCTCTTGCCTCAGCCTCCCAAGAAGCTGGGATTACAGGCACCGGCCACAACACCAGGCTATTTTTTTTGTTGTAGTTACCATTGTTGTTTGGCAGGCCCAGGCTGGGTTCAAACCCACCAGCCCCAGTGTATGTGGCTGTTGTCCTAGTTGCTGAGCTACAGGTGCTGAGCCAAAATGTATCTTCACTAATAAATATGGAATAGACAGAGGTAACCTTTCATCTACCTGCTATTATACTAGGATACATTTAGAGTTTCCTCCCACACTATCATATATTTCATTTATTTACATGAGAGGCCTAGAAAGTGAGTAAAGATAGGTATTATTAATGCTATTTTAAACATGGATCAGCTGTGTTACTCAAATCATATTCAATACTATTTCATTTATAGTCTAGAAATCTTATAATAATAAAGTCTCCAAGTGGGAGGAGCTAAATGACTAAATAAAAACTTCTAGCAATTACCCCTCTGCATGAACACAAAATTCAACAATCGTACTTGTAAGCAAGGACCTTCAGAAAATTCAAAATCTGATAAAGGATCATACTACCTAGTTTTAACATTATATCCAGGAAAGAGGACCTGAAGAGGGCAGAAAAGACAATCTTGCATTGCCTACATCACATCTTCCTCCTCTCCCCACAGGGCTGAACCTGCACGCTGACTAGAGGGAGATCTGTGTGCCTAGGGGAAGGACAGTGAAATGTTTGTGGGATTTCTCCTTGAAACTCAGGGATGCCCTAGTACGGGGAACACAGACAAGACAGAATTCTGCTGGTGCCCAGCAAGGGAGCTTTTAGGCCAACACAATTCAAGAGAAATCCTCCACCCTGAAACATGAGTTCCAGCTAGCCATACAGTGACTGACAAAAAGCAGCCTGGGACCTTGTCTAAATTCATGAAGACAGGCCACAAAGGCTGAAGTCCTTGGGTAATTCCTTTGGCAAAGGGAATCTGTATTAGAAAGGAAGAAGTCAAATTATTTTTATTTACAGACAATATGATCTTATATCTAGAGAAACCTAAAGACTCCACCCCCAAACTATTACAACTTACAAATAAATTCAGTAAAGTTGCAGGATACAAAATCAACATACAAAATCAATGGTATTTCTGTATGCCAACAGTAAAAATATGAAAAAGAAGTCAAGAAAGTAATACCATTTATAAGCCAACAAATAAAATGAGATACACAGGAATAAACTTAACCAAAGAAAAAATGGAAAGATATTCATCCCGCACTTGTGAATTTGAAGAATCAATATTGTTCAAAGCGATCTACAGAGTCTATGAAATCCCCATCAAAATTCCAATGATATTCTTCACAAAAATAGAAAAAGAAATCCTAGAATTTATATGGAACCACCAAAGACGCAGAATAAGCATTCCAAGCAAAAAGAACAAAATTGGAAGAATCACAGATTCTGACTTCAAATTATACTACAGAACTGTAGTAACCAAAACAGCATTGGTAGTATAAACAGATTCACAGCCCAGTGGAACAGAATAGAGAACAAAGGAGTAAATTTACACATTTATAGCAAACTTATCTTCGAAAAATGTGCCTAGAACATACAATGGGAAAAAACGATCTCTGCAATAAATGGTGCTGGAAAACTAGATACCCACAAGCAGAAGAATAAAAGTAGACCCTTATCTTGCTCTACATATAAAAATCAAATCAGAATTTATTAAAGACTTAAATCTATGACAAGAAAGACATTGGAGAAGTGCTTCAGGACATTGGTATGGGCAATGATTTCTTGAGTAATAGCCCCAAAGCATAGACAACCAAAGCAAAATTGGAGAAATGGGATCACATTAAGCTGAAAAGTTTCTGCACAACAGAAGAAATAATCGTGACGGGAAGAGACAACCCACAGAATTGGTGAAAATATTTGAGAATGACAAGAGACTAATAACTGGAATATAGAAGTAGCTCCAACTTAATAGGAAGGAATCAAAAAATCCAATCAAAACATGGGCAAAAGATCCCATTAGACATTTCTCAAAAGAAGACATACAAATGGAAATAGGTATATGAAAAATGCTCAACATAATTATTCATCAGAGAAATGTGAATCAAAACTGCAATGAGCTACATCTCACTCCAGCTAAAATGTCTTTTATCAAAAAGGCAGGCAATAACAAATGCTGGTAAGGATATGGAGAAAGAGGAACTCTCATACACTGTGTGTGGGAATATAAATTAGTGCAACTGCTATGGAAATCAACATAGGGGTTCCTAAAAAAATTAAAAATAGAACAACCATATGACCCAGAAATCGCACTGTAGGGTACATATCCAAAGGAGAATTCAGTATATTGAAAAGATATCTGCACTCCCATATTCATTATAGCAATATTGACAATAGCCAAGATTTAGAATCAATTTAAATGTCCGTCAATGGATGAAAGGATAAAGAAAACATGGTACATATGCACAACTGAATATTATATAGCCACAAAAAGAATGAAAACCTTTCATTTGCAATAACATGGATGGAACTGGGGACATTATGCTAAGTGAAATAAGCCAAGCATGAAAAGTCTCACATGTTCTCACTCATAAATGGGGCTAAATCTTAAAACAGCTCCCATGGACAGAGAATAGAAGATGGTTACCAGAAGCTGAAAGGGGTAGCATTGGGGGTAGAATTGGAATGTTCCTAACACAGAGAATGATAAATGCTGGAGATGATGGTTCCCCCATTATCTGGATTTGATTAATTCATATTGTAGGCCTCTTTCAAAACATCAAAGATATATAACTATTATGTACACATAATAATTTTTTCTTAAATTAAAAGAATGCAGCTCTCATGCTTCAAAACAATTTAAGTATTGGCCAATGCCCTTGGTCAGTCTCTCTCTCTCAGTTTTAGTCATCTAGGCTGGCTACACAGGGAGATAAAAGCACACATTACTGTTCGCATATCAGACAATTTTATTCAAATATATTTTCAAACAATCAGCTCTGTATGTTGTAATGGGGAGATGAAAACTAAAAGCAAGTGAACCCTCCTAATAAATAATATTGTTAAATGCAAAATACAAATGTAGTTATGATAGAATACGATGGAGAAGGAATCGATTTAGAAATAAATCTTCATATCACACACAACAGGTGACATTTAAACTGAGAAGAAGCCATCCATGTGGAATGTCAGAGAAAGAACATTCCATGAAGAAAGAATAGCATGCAGAAATGTTCTAAAGTGTCTAAAATGTTCAGAGAGAAAGAAAAAGAGCATAGGGAAATATACGGGCTGAGATTCTAGAAACACACAAGGATCATTCTGTACCGGGTTTTTTAGGGTCATGTGTGTTATTTTGGTTTAATTTTCAAAGTGCAATATAAATATATTGAGATATTATCAGGCAAGCAAGTAGGAAAATTTGTTTTGAACAGATCATCCTGGATTCTGTAGGCATAATAGATTTCAGGGGGGTGAAGTAGTAAAGTGACTCAGGAAACATAGGAGCCATTCCAAGTTCCACGGTGTGTGGCTTAGAATGGAGTGCTGGAAATGAATGTGGGGAGTAGTGGGGTACAAGATCCAGGACATGGATAAAGTTTACTAATGGATTGGAAGTGGAAAGATAGGAAGAGGAAAAATGAAAGTATTTTTTTTCCAGGTTTCTGGTTAATATATCTGAGGGGGAAAGTTGTACCATTTACTGACATGAGGAAGATTATGAATGGAATAGGATTCACAAGCCTGATATTAAACCTGGAATGTCTTTAGAGTATCCAGATGGAGATGTCAAATGGGTAATTACATACATAAGACTGGAGACTGAGTGTCACCACCATATAGGTGGTATTTATATCCGAAGACTATGAGATCTACCACATAAGGCCTTTAAAGAGAAAAGAGAGCGGGAGTGCTATTACAAAACCCTGAAGAATGCACACACCAAAAGGTCAGAGAGAATCAATAAGAGAGGCTTTGAAAGAGAGGACCAACAGGATAGGGCAAATATTAAGAAAGAGAGAGGTTACGAAAACAAGAGAGGTGTTTCAGGGTGTCCTCAATGTCAACTACGCTGAGAGGTCAAGTGAGAGGAGGATGGAAAAGCCAATACTGGATTGGGCAACACGGATGTGTCAGAGATCTTCACACAAATAGTCCGGGAGGATGGAGGCATATGCCGGCCTGGAGCAGGCTGACAAATGAAAAGCTGCTGACATGAGTGCCCAGAGAACTCATGGGAGAACATTGCCAGAAGGGCTGTTCATTTGGGTGAATCTTTTTTTTTTATTCATGTTGCCCATTCAATTTTTTAGACGAAGAATTTCTAATTTTAGTGATGAAACTTCGTGATGATTCCTTCAAGATAGATGAGTTGCAAAATGTTCTTGCATATTTTGGAAAGACTTGATCTGATATATAGAATTCTTGACTGATAGCCAAATAATTCTCAACTGTTAGCCAAAGAACGTACATCCAAAAAATTGGTCACTTTATTTATTAAACAGATGATCTTTAGCCATTTTTCTGGCAGTAATTAAAAGGCAGGACTAATGTCTATTGAAGCAATTCCTAGCATGTGATGAAATCTCATTATGAGAAGATAAAAGTGAGAATTACCTTTCTCATCTTAGGAAAAGGGAGCATCGTACAGTTCAAGTAGAAGCTTTGAGAGGTCACTGAGGAGCACAGGAAGTGCTAAACTTAAATCCTTATTCCCAAGATGGGAAGGTAGGCTATATCAGGGGCCGGAGCCAACTGAAATTAAAACATTGCATAAGCACTTTTAAATTATAAACCATCAGTATGAGTAACAGAAATAAGAGTGCAAGAAATTGAAGACACATGAAGGTAGACCCCTTGTACATTTTAATTAAACTTTGATGTGAAACAATTAACTTTTATGGATCTAGATTTCATATAAATGCCTCACAAAATTGTAGTATATAGGTTAAACAGATGCTTCGTTGGACAAAGGATATAGTATGGATATTGTAATAAAATCTCTCTCACTTACAAAAATGTGATTTTCCTGCAAAGTTGTAATTTTCAGAAGCTTGTTGGTATGGGGTTTTCCAACATTTTCTTTTTATCCAGATATAAGTTTTATGTGGATTATCACAAATTAAATACATAACAAAAAAACTGTAAGAGTACAGTTGCTGTACTTTCTCTTGCAAGTGACAGATAACATAACTCAAAATGGTTGGTTTAGGGCTTACTTTATTTGAGGTAATGTTCCAGATAGATAGATTAGATAGATGGATGGATAGACAGATATGTATATGTCTACAACATTCTATTAGGTAGGCATATTATATTCATTGTGCAGATGAAAAAAGAAAGAGGAATAAAGGCATTAACTGGAATGGAATTTGACTGTATTAAGCTGGAACTTGACTATAAGGAGTCTGGCTCCAGAGTCTTTCTCTTAACCACCACACTCTACCACGTGGAATTTATTGGCTCACCTATGTGAAAATGTTGACGTTAACACTAGCCCCAAGAGAAGCTTGATCTAGAGGTTAAAAATGTTGTTACCGAAGATTCTACCTTCCATGGCATTTATTCCATTCCCAAACACTACACTATGCTTAGCCCAACTTCCTCCACCTCCAGATTCTCTTCTTGTGAGTAAAATTACTGTAATCATTCCAGACCTAAAATCCAGACAACACATCTTATAGGAATAAGGAGAAGGCAAAGATTCTCTTTGCCAAAAGTCCCTGCGAACTTCATCTCCCATTGTGTTGGTTGTGATTGGATTATGTGCCTATCTGAGAAGCAATTACTGTAGCTGAGAAGGTGGAGTATATCAGGAGATGGAGCCAACTGAAGTCCATTCATGACTGAGAACTGAAAATGAGTGTTTCCCCGTGCAAAAAAGGGGATACTATTCCTGTAGGGAGGATAAATGTAACTTAGACCGAAAACATCAACCCAATATCCTCAAAGACCTGCCTTCTCATTTTTCAAATATGTCTGTGTCTCTCCTAAGGGAGTACAACTGAAAGTCACATCCATTTCTACATTTAGCTCTAAGACTGGGGAAAAATACATTTTTCTCCATTAGTTCTCTACATAAATCGTCATGGCCTGGAACCAAAGGCTAAATAAAAAGTGTAATAACTATTAATATTCTGAATGTCAACTGGAGAAAATTAAGCCATTTTGAAAATTTTGGAACATTTTGGGTTTGAGACTGGAGAATAGTCAGTGGTTAACAGCATATACCATATTCTTCCAGACTGCAATAATAAGAAATCTCGGCCACAACAGTAAAGAAAGTCTTTGGTAAACCAATTGTCTGCCCTCGTCCTATCTCTGAGGGAATAGTCCTGTGTCCCAGCCTTCCATGGCCACTCCAAGGGCTCACAAGAGGAAGTCTCCTTCTGGAACTATAACTCTTTATCAGCTGCTGATGCAGAAATAGGATTCTGCAAATCACCTAAGGGGTTAAACAATAACTAACGATTACAAGCCAGGTTTGGAATTTATCTGGTGATACAACTCCTTAAAACTCCTTAAAATTCAGTTTCCAGCTAATTTGATGAACTAGTTAACCAAATCCAGAGATCTTTTGAGTCTTTATCAAGAACCTACTATGCAGGTCTCTATGCTGGACATCTCAGTTCTCTGTATTTCACCTGTATCTCATGCAAATTGGCAACTTAGGACAATTTCAAATAATCAGTTAGGGTGGAAGGCATCAAATATGTATCTTTCTATCTATCACTGTGGGCTGCATCTCAGCCACATAGTAATAGGTAACATTTATATAACACTTACTATGTAACAGGCACAGTTCTAAGTACTTCAAGTAAATTAATTCACTCTTAACAACCTATGAAACAGGGGCTACAATTATTGTCCCCCTTTTACTGATAAGAAAATTGAAGAATAGAAAAGTTTTTTGACTTTTCCAAGGTTACTCAGCTGGTAAATAACGTAGCTGGGATTCAAACTGAGGAAGGCTGGCTCCAAAGCACATGCTCTTAACCTCAGTCCTGCAATCTTCCCACATGCTCTTCAATGGAACAATAACCTCTTTGTCCATCAAGGTGTTTCTGGGGATCCCAGGCAATCAGGGTTCTCCCAAGTCTCATTTTGTCCCCTGCTTCCCTGTATCTTCTGGTATGACTCAGTTATCACCTTAGCTTGCAGGCTGTAGTCAGAAAGCACCTTTGTTCCTTTTTCTGTACTAAGACAAGCCAGCTTCACCCTAAGCTTGGCTCTTGTTTTAGAGGGTCATATTTCAAAAAGTGGATAACCCTTTCCAATATTCCGAGCTTTTAAATTTCAAATTCTCTAAAGCTATAACCCAGTCAGCACATGTACGAGATCTGAGAATAATTATACAGCAATTTAACTTGCTGTGGGTCAGCCTATAATCAAGTCCACTCATTTTCTTTTTTTGCCTTTTATTAAATGTTAGCTCCATCAACTACATATTTGGGAGTCTGTCACTTGCAACTCTGTATTCTGAACAATATTTTCTGTATTTATGATAAATCATCTGGTAGGAAATGATAGAAAACGAACTTCAACTGGCTTTCACAATAAATAAATTGCATCAGCTTAAGTGCTTCCAACTTCAGAGATATTTACGTCTTCAGCAAAGGTTTGAAATAATAATACAGACATGTCATCAGGGTTCAACTTCTCTTCATCTTTTATTTCTGGCTTTTAAAGTGTTAAATGGTTGTAGCAGTTCCTGAATACAACCCAAAGTAAGAGAATTAAGGCTTCTCTTTCAAGGCATAGAAGTGCCTTGAGCACATTGTCTAAATTAAGACAATGAATGAAAAGCAAGAGGAGAAGAGGATGGTTGACTAAAACTAGTAAGGAACCACATGGAGCCAGTGGTAGGGGCAATGTCCCCTGAATCACGTGACGAGAATAAGAGACAGAACCTTTGCCAGAGGAACTCCTAGGAAGGTGAAGAATAGTGTGGGGTCTCCCGGTCCTCACTCCTCCACCCCCTTTCTGTCTATGTCCTATATTCTGCACTGGAAGTGACAGGGTGCCTTGACCACCCTCTCACCCAGCCAACTGCAGGTTTTTCCCAGCAGGTTTGACTACAAACCAAGGCCTTGAACATTCCTGGGCAGCAATAAAGATATCTAGGTTGTTGTCCAAAACCTGAGAGAAACTAGCTCAGGCCCTGAGCCAAATTTCTTAAACCCTGTGTACGCTCTGTACCCTGACCCCTTTGCTGCAGACATATCTTAGGCAGAACAGCCCTTTCTGCACCTGCAGCACCCTCCCTAAAATCCCCTAGTAAAGGGTTGCACAGACCACCCTGCAATTTAGTGCTTCTTTCTTTGGAACCAGCCCTATCTAGGGAGATGGTTCAGAGAACTCTCCTGCCACTGCTTTTGGGATGATTTCAGCCTTGGGTCTTGTGGGATAAACCAAATGGATATTATTCCATAAATAAGAGAATCTCAGTCATACTCAAAGCCACATTATTGACTAACCTTTCTAAAACTTGTCACAGGTTGCAGAGATTAGAGAATAAAAACAACCATTTCACCAGAGTTGTAAGCCACTGCTCTAACGCAGCCTAATGTAGGTCCATTTCTCTAGGAATGCCAAATTTTCATTTCTTTTTAAATTCGTTTTATGTACTCTAAATGAAACAAAGGATGACTTTTACTGTTCTAATTAAGAACAGTTACTTTTCATGTACCTCCCCAAAGACTTTTTTCTGACATACAAATAAATGTGATAATGAAGGATTCAATTACATATTTAATTATTTATAATCACTATAAATCTGAATTTCTTTTTTTTTCAGTTTTATTTTATTTCTAATGGACAAATAATAATTTATGTATCTATATGGGGTACAATGTGATGTTTCTATACATGTATACATTATGTAATGATCAAATTGGATAACTAAAACTATGCGTGTAGTATAACACATACCTTTCCTATATAAGCAAGGAGTTGTCAACATATTACTAACTTTTTACTTAAATGATCTTTTAAGGTCTTCTTTCTAATAAAGGTAGAATTTCTAAATCCATGTTATTTAATATAAATTAAAACACAAATTATATTTTCATCTCTATCAAGTAAGGCATGCATTAACCAATCCACAAAAATTCAAATCTGTGTCATACTGCTATATCAAATAAAGCTTACAATATAAAAAATATATATGCTTGTGTGTGTGTGCACGTGTGTGTAATGTCTTCGCAAATTGAAAAAATATCTCTGTATGACAGTCTTTGAACTAAATGATGAACAAACAGAGGTACTTATTAAATTCAACACTTATCATCTTTGGGTTTTAACCCCAGAAATGATGTTCAATTTCTCAAATAAAATAAGTTTGAGTAGGCTCTAGTTTTACAAATAGATATCAAAAACATGCCAAAATAATTTAATAGTTATATTTGTAAAAGAGTGTTCATCAAGATTTATAATCTCTGCTTTCACAATGTATCCTAAAATCCTACAAAAATGAAAATATATTGAGGACGCCAGACAATTTGTTTCACTTTTAAGGTCTGTAGGTTCCCAGAAGTAATGCAATATTTTCCTATCCTGAGATATCTGGAGATCTCAGAGATCTATTTAGAGAAATCAAATCAAAGGATGAATTCACCAGGCAGTGTTAGAACACCTGTGATTGATAGTTTATTTTCTGCTTGACCTGATCAAAAGCTGGCTGTGGTCATTTGGGGAAAGGAAATGGCTTAAAAGACTGGGCTAAAATACGGAGAAAATAATAGATATCTATATTTTTTTAGTCAGGAAAATTCAAGATTCAGAATCAGGACAGAAAGTAGACTTCACAAATATGGCAAATTGCAGTGGCAGAAATCCCTACTCAAAAGGCGACAAAGAAAACTTAAGCACCCCACTTTCCCAGGCATGAAGCTAATGCAACTTAAGAGCCCAACTTTCGCACAAGTCCCATCCAAAGTCTGATGAAGAGATCAACTGTATTCACATGATCCTCAAGTTTTGTAAAATTTTCAAAATTAAAAAAATTTTCACTGACTACTCTTAAATAAAGTAGTCATTGGCGACTTCAGTCTTTCCACTCTGACTCCTTCCTTCACGTTTTGTCTTCTATCTGGTGATGTTCAAGTAGCCAGGGCCCTAAGCAAGGGAACTTTTAGTGGCATTTCATTTCTCTCACATGTGAAAGACATCTGAATATTAAAATTGATAGAGAATGTCTCAAATTTGACAGCTACTAAAAATGTACCTGATATAACCAATGACAAGTTTTAAAACTTCCAGAAACTTTTCTATATAATCAACAAAAATAAAACCACACTATTCTAACTTTGGGGCACGGTAACTGGGTTCTGACTTACCCTTCCATTTAAAAAGAATCATATTAATAAACAAACATACAAAATCACTGTTTTCAGGCTTTACACAGCAAACAGGACTGAGATTCTGAAGAGAAGGAAAGCACACTTGTCCTGGCTTTTTCCCAGAGAGTTTTCTGGTCCTGATGAAAGGCGTTGAAGACCCAGCAGGAAGCAATGATCTTGCTGCCCTGAGGAAGCAGAGATTTGAAAGCAGGGTACAGAAATGGCTGGAATTTCCTGAGCAGGACTTTAGAAAGGAAGAAACTCCACAATAAAGGACAGGTGAGGTTTCCGTGTGACCTGTTGGAGGATGGTGGGCCTGCGCACAGGCAAGGCAAAATTCTGTAAAGCCAAACAAATAGTGGCTCTGGATTCCAATCCTGAACTGAGATGCCAGGCATTACACAATGCTGGGGGAATTGGGGTTTCTACCCAACAAAATGCAGAAGCCTTGCTAAGCATCATATCACTCAACTGAGACCCCAAAGAGCTACACAGGACGAGTAAGAACTATGCTCTAGGGCGAAAAACAAAACCACAAGAAGGGCTGCAGGACATGGTAAGAGCATGCCCTGATCCTGACAGGGCCAAATGTAGGGACCACCTAAAAAGTACTGTCCTGCCCAGGAAAGAACATCCCACCCAGGAAAGAATGAGCATGCCAATGCCCCCCTCACTCTAATACTCCTGCCCCGCCTTAACCCACATGCTGATTTCATTTTTGAACTCAGCCCACTAGCACCCGAGTGAATAAAGGCCTGACACAGAACCTGGACTCTGTGTCCTTTCGTTCATGTCTTGGCATAACCTCTCATTTTTCAGTCCTGAACCTCTCGTTTGAGTGCCGAAAACCCAGGTCAGGGAGAAGCCTCCTCAGAGGGCCAAGATACACCCCATTAGATCCCCTCCCAAATAGACAGCTCTTGTTCTGATGAGACAAAAGGAAATGGGGAGACCCTTCTCTGACTCCGGCCTAGAATTCTTCTATTTACTAGTGAGGCGAGCATTCATCTGTAGCCCCTTTCTGAGCCTTTCAATGTCTCTTCCCTTTCTCCACTCTGAGCCAAAAATTCTGGTAGTCAGTGTGCCTCCTAAAGCTGGCACTGGTCACAGATCAATCCCTACAAGTCAGACTCACCCATCCAGTGCCTTGCGTGTGAGGATGGACTACTCTTTCCAGGCTTATTAAAGGTCCTTCAGGGTCTTAGCACTCTGGGAGGCTGAGGCAGGTGGATTGCTTGAGCTCACAAGTTCAAGACCAGCCTGAACAAAAGCAACACCCTGTCTCTACTAAAAATAGAGAAATTGAGGCAAGAGGATCACTTGAGCCCAAGAGTTGGAGGTTGCTGTGAGCTATGACACCACAGCACTCCTCTACCTAGGACAACACCTTGAGACTTCATCCCTTAACAAAAAAAGAAAGAAAAGAAAGAAAAAAGGTATTTCAGCAACACCCGGTAACCTCTCCAGCCCCAGCTTCAGCCATTTCCTTCCTCTTCTCCCTCACAAGTTCTTTTTTTCATCCTTACTTTAACCTCATTTATTTTCTACTTCCAGTTTTCAATATAGGGACTGATCAGTCACAGATTCCCCTTTCTTCCGCCTTCTTTAAGCTGCCTCTGAACTCAGCTCAAGCCTCTACACCTTTATCCTGACCTTAAACCTAAATGTTTCATCTTTTTCTGTAATGCCACTTGGCCTATGTACAAATTAGACAATGGCTCACAATGGCCTGAAAATGGCACCTTTGACCTTTCAGTCCTCATTGACATGGACAATGATTGTGGGAGTTGGGTAAATGATAGGAAGTCCCTGACATCTGGGCATCCTTCCTCCTCTGAAACATTCCTTCTTTGTGATTTTATTGTGAACCTTCTCAAATTTTCCTTGTACAGGCCGAACCAGCCTTCCCCAAGCCCCCGATTCTCCATTGTCTTCCTTTAACCCAGCAGACAACTCTCTCCCTTCTGCCCTTCCACAACCCCCCAGCCTCCTCCCTACCTGCAGAATTCCATCCCGTCCCCCATCTCTCACCCAACCTCCACCTGCCTTCTGCCACAATGGGTGAAAAAGAAAAGATGGTGGACCCAGAAGGGAAAGGAAAGATAAAGAACCCAACTTCCCTAATTTATACTAGATCTGGCCTCACCTTTGGACCTTCCACTTCCAGACCACCCCAATCTCTATACCCCCCTGAGAGGCTGTGGGAATGGAAGATATCCTCAGGGTTCATGTCTCTTTTTCTCTCACAGACCTACCCCACATAAGTCAGAAACTAGGTTCTATCTCCACAGATCCCACAAAATACTTTCAAGAATTTAGATATCTAACCCAATCATATGATCTGATCTAGCATGATTTATGTGATCCTCACCTCCACCCCTAACTTTGGAGGAGAGGGAGTAGGTATGGACTCAGGCCTAGGTTCACACAAAAAGTGCTACAAAAAAACAGACCAAACCGTGCTGGAGGACACTAGGGCCATCCCCTGGGAAGACCCCAGTTAAAATGATGCTCCTAGAATCTGCCCCTGTAATCACATGGTCCAGTGACTTTTCACAGAACTAAAAAAAGAACAACCCATAAGTTGTTTCTGTCAAACTAAAAGAAATAACCTAGAAACCAGATGAAAATCCTGCCCAGTTTTAATCTCTTCTTAACAAAGCCCTTCACCACTATACTGCCCTGTCACCAGAAAGCAACAGGGGAGGCTTATTATCAACATGCATTTTACATCCCAGTCTGCACCCAATATTCAGAAAAAAACTCCAAAATCCCCCCAGGACCCTGAGACCCTCAAAGAGATCTCGTCGACCTAGCCTTCAAGGTGCTCAATAACCAAGAAGAGCCCTCTAAGCAGCAGCGGCTCTCAGAGCACCAGTTATTTGCTTGCACCAGTAAACAGACCTTGGCTACTTCTCAAAACTCCTCTGGACAGTCCGGAAAAAGAAAACGTCCCCCAGGACTGTGCTTCAAGTGTGGTAAAGCTGGCCACTGGGCCAGAGAGTGCCCCAAACCCTGTCCATCCTGCGGAGATCCTCACTGGAAGTCTGACTACCCAGGTCCTTCTGAGGATCCAGTTCTCAGTCACTCTCAGAACCTGACTGAATTTCCTGACCTCTTGGGCTAGCTGCTGAAGAATGATGGTTCCTGGAGAGTCAGCAGGCCCTTTGGATGATCACCAAGACTGAGCTCTGGGTCACTTTGCTAGTGGAAGGTAATCCAATCTCTTTTCTTACTGATACTGGGGCCACTAAGTCCACCCTACCCTACTGTAAGAGTCCTTTACAACAAACAGAGATCTCAGTGGTAGGTATAAATGGCAATTTGCTATGCCCTCACGCTGCTCCACTCTTGTGGTGTTCACTTTCCCAACACTCTTTTTCACATTCATTCCTTATCATTCCTTCATGCAGCATTCCCTTACTAGGCAGAGATATCCTCTCAAGATCACAAGCAATCCTGACAATTCCCGCCACCTCCCACCTCTCACTACCCATTCTACTCCTCTTTAATCTCTCCCCTATAACCCTCCATTCTCTGCCTGACCTCCCCATAGACCCCATCATGTAGGATCCTCTCTTCCTTCTATAGCCTCGCATCATTTACCCATTCTCATAGCCCTCTGACCCCAACATTTATATCCTTCCCTTAAACAATACCCAATCCCCATGGCAGCCCTCAGGAGCATTAAAGCACTCATCCTCAAACTCCTTTCAGCTGGTATTGTCAAACCTACTAACTCACCCTACAATGCTCTCATCCTTACTGCAAAAAAAAAAAGATGGTGGACAGTGCCTGTGGCTCAAAGGAGTAGGGCACCAGCCCCATATGCCAGAGGTGGCGAGTTCCAACCCAGCCCCAGCCAAAAAAAAAAAAAAACACACAATGATTCATATTGGTTAATACAAGACTTATGGGCCATCATTGAAATTGTTCAGCCTATCCACCCAGTAGTCTCTAATCCCTATACCCTCCTATCTACCATTCTGTCCAATACCTCCCATTATACAGTTTTATATCTCAAAGACATTCTTTTTACCATCCCCATCCATGAGCTCTCCTAACCCCTCTTTACCTTCACCTGGACCAACCCTGATTCCTTCACCAGCCAACAAATCACCTGGACAGTTCTACCACAAGGATTTAGAGACAGTCCTCAATTTGGCCAGGCACTTCAGGCTTACCTGCAGCCTGGCAGTTCTTCTAAGCCCACTGCTCACTCCATTGCCAAGACAGTCTTTGCTATTGTGTCTTCTTCCTTCATTATCACATCTACTACTCTGCCCCTGCACCTCCTCACAACAGGCAGAACTCTTAGTCCTCACTAAAGCTTTACGACTCACAGGAGGACACTCCATTAGCATATAGACAGATTCTAAGTATACTTTTCAGATAATCCATCACCATGCAGCCATACAGAAAAAAAGAGGATTCATTATCACCCAGGGCTCCTCTATTATCAATGCCATACTTGTTAAAACTCCTCTAAATGCAGCCATACTCCCAAAGAAGTAACCTTCATCCACTATAAAGATCATCAAAATAAAATAGATCCAATTTCCAAAAGCAACCAACAATCCAATGTAGAAGCCAAATGGGCAGCTCAATGCCCTTACAACCTCCCTACCATCACAGAAGGCTTAGTATTTGTACTTCGATAAATTCTGTCCAGTATATACATCTGAAGAGCAGGACAATTACTACCATCTTCCCACATGGGGAGGATGGTTCCTTCAACAGGGAAAATTTATTCTTCCTTCCTCCCAAGCACAAAATATCCTCTCTTTCTCTCCCCTCCACAATAGCCTTCACATTGGCTATAAGCCTCTTTTCACCCTGCTATCTTCCTTTTTAAAACAGATAATCCAGTCTTGCACAATCTGCACCTGAGTGTCACCCGAGGGAGCCATAAAAACACCTCCTTTTCCTGCACAGCAGGCCTGGAACCAACCCCCCAGACAAGACTGGCAGATTGACTTCACCCACATGCCTCCTGAATGAAAACATAAACTTCTTCTAGTTTGGGTCGATGCCTTCTCAGTGTGGGTAGCCTTCCCCACAATAGGCTAGAAAACCCATGAAGTTGTCTCCACCCTCCTCCACCACATTATTCCTAGATTCAGGCTCCCCAACTCTATTCAGAGTGACAATGCCCCAGCTTTCATTAGCCAGATCACCTCCCAAACCTCACAAGCCCTAGGAGTCCAGTGGCACTTACATGTGCCTTATAGGTCCCAATAATCAAGGAAAGTAGAACAAATGAACAACATCCTTAAACAGCATCTCACCAAATTAGTATTCCAACACAAACAAGATTGGAGTGAGTTCCTCCCCATCACTTTACTCCACATTTGCTCTACCCTTCTTTTATAGCCCTTTTGAAATAATGTACAACAGAACTATTATCCTGGACCTTGGATTGCCTCCAAACTCTATCATAGGAAACTATTTTCCCATCCTCCGGGAAACCAAGGATGAACTTAGAAAAATAATAAACCAGCTCCTATCCCAACTCTAGCAGAAAAAGTCAGAGACCAATTGGCAGGACAGCAAGTTTTCCTCAAATCTCCCTTGCCCAGCAGGACTCTATCCCTTCACAGGACAGGTCCTCACACGGTTCTCTACAGCACTCCCCATGGCTGTTTGTCTCTTGCCCCACCCCCCAAGTCTGGATCCACTAATCTCAAATAAAGCTGTGTCCTACAGAAAAACTCCCAACACTGGAAGACCCCTACTAGAAATCTCAAGGACTATCCCCCACCACCTTAAAACTCACCAGGATCCCCAAAGAGTCCACTTTCCCATAAATGTTTAATATTCCTCCCCAATTCTTCACTTTTCATCATAACTTTTCTCAAGATGCCTGGCTACTCTCACACGATCAGAACTGAGATGACCTCTTTGAAGCCTTTAAAGATCTGTGACTACAAGGCACCTTCCAAGACTTTCTCCCTAAGAAAACCCAATTTTTCTTCTTTGTGCTCCTTTTCCTTCTGGCTATTCCTCCTGTCAATCCTGGCACTTCTCCCCTTCCCATCAATCCCAATTGAATGCACAGGTTGCCTTGTTAACCAAGCCTCATATATCCTTGAATACCTTACCACCCCCTATTCCTATGTCAACTATGCCTGATTCTTACCTCTGACCCCCTTTTATGCTAACTACACTTCTATGCCAGCACACTGTCATGATGTTAGCAAAGCCTTTGAATGTTCTTATGGAGGAAAGAGGTACAGGCCTGGCAAATTCATGGGACTGGATGCCCTGGAGGTGGAGTCGGAACTACTTCTACTGAACATAACTCACACATGCAGGATTATCAGATGGAGGAGGAGTTCAGGACATACCACGTTAGCAAGAAACAAGACGAATCATTAAAAAACGTTTCCAGTATAACCCTTCCACCTTTTAAAGGATTAGACCTCAATGTCCTGCAAGACCTACAAGAAGACCCCTTTATTCCCTGACTTTTAAACACCTTCTCAGTTGCCCTGAATTCTTCCTCACTCCTCTTCCCCTCAGGATTCTGAATGTGCCTTTCTCTATACCAAAATCTTTTCAATCCTATATCTCTTCCTGACACATATAACTCTTCCATTCTGGCAGAGAATAACACAGCTATGTTTAGCCTCATAACTACTATCTTTCCACCCCTAGCAGAGAAAGTCAGAGACTTTCCCCAATTTAACCTGCTTCAATCTCACCAGTGCAGGAGACTCTGTAGGCTTTCTAAAGCCTGAGCTCTGCTCCCCCTCAACTCAATTTTTCTCTCATCTGACTCCTCCTGTGCCCCTCTGGGAATATTTTCCCTGTGTGGCTGCTCTATCTATCGGTGCCTGCAAGCTAACCACTTCAGTCTTTGCAGTAGAGTTTTCCTTAGCCCCCCAAGTCCTGATTCATTTAGACCCTGATGCATCTCCCTACTTCTAGACAAAAAAGAGGCATTTTTCTCCCTATACTCCTCGGAAAAGGCATAGTGACTAGACTTGGCATGGAAATCACAGGCATTAGTATTTCAACCCACTTTTACCACCAATTCTCCCTAGAGCTTAATGAGGAAATGGAAAAGGTAACAGACCCTTTAGTCACCTGACAATCCCAAATTAACTCTTTAGCTGCAGTAGTCCTCCAAAATTGCCAAGCTTTTAAATTCACTTACAGCAGAAAAAGGAGGCACATGGATTATTTTGGGAAAAGAATGTTGTCTCTTTTTGTTAACCAATCAGGAATAATCACAGTCAAAGTAAAAAAACTCCGAGAACAAATCAAACTGAGACAGACAAATCTTGACTCTCTAATCTCTGGTCCTTATTTGATTCCTGTCCTCCTTGGTTACTTCCTATTTTAGGGCCACTAATTATGATCTTTCTCATTCTCACTTGTGGACCAGTAGTCCTCTACCTCACCTCCTAATTTATTGACCAGGTAGTCACCTGAAAAACAACCACTCACATCCTCACCCTGTGTGGTTATCGACCAGTTCAGACTGAAGATCCAAGAGTGTTCCTATAAACACCACTCCCTTCCCCTTCCCTTTTTTCCTTACAGGCAGCCCACACAGACCCTCAACCTGTACGAAGCAGTCAAAGAGACAACACACCCTTCACACTGCCTCCTTATAATAGACTAAAAAGACTGGGTTGATAGGGCTGAATGTAGGCACCCATCCAAATAGAACCATCTGGCCCAGGAAATTTCCATCTCAAACCTCTCAGATCCATAAGAGTGTTAAACAGAGAAGCTTCAAAGTGAAGCAACAGAGTATCTGAGGTTGGCAGAGCACCAAGGCAGAAATTCTTGAAAGGCCTGGAATCATTTAATGACAGAGCTCAGCCACTAAAGCAGGAATTAGGACAGGGCTCCTGAAAGATCATGGTAGCATTCTGGTACCCAAGAAACATGATAATTATCAAAACACCAATTTCTGGTTACCAGATCAAGATCCTAGGTAAGAGAACATGAGTGTCTATAAGATTCTGACTAACAGCAAATGGGAAAATTTTGGAGGTAGAACTGTTTTGATGTCTCCTGTATCCAATTAGAGTCAGCTCTAGGAATTATGCTCAGGGCTAAGACTGTGTTTGAAAGCTAAGTAGCCCAACAAGAGTCTGAATAGTGGAGGAAGACAAGGAATCATAGAAACTGTGAAAGGAGAAAACCTGGTGACTACATGTCTGGTTCAGAGGAGACAGCAATGGTTGTAATTAAACAAGAAAGCCCCAAATATAGCAGTGTGGATGACAAAGAAATGTAATATAAACCCAGGTGGGCAGGAGCTGTGAGCCCCTCCTACCGGAGACAACAGACTGAAGTAAGAAACACAACTTGCCTCAATGGCAAAATTGCCTTGGGGACCAGTCTGAGTCTTCTTCCTGCTGTTTTAAATGCACAGTCTGGTTTCTAATTAGGACGGCATTTAACTCACAGACCAGGATAACAGTGACCATTGTATGCTTCTAAAATTATCAGCAAGAGCACACGTGAAAGAATAAAGTTGCATTCCCTAGATGACAATGACCTTGCTAGATTGGCATTGCTACTATGTATGACATTGACATTTGCTGGATTGACATTGCTAAGACAGGTCAAAGAACTAATTAACAATCAAAGGCAATATTTTCACCACACAAGGATGTGTATAAGCTGACTGCACACTTTCCAAATCCTAAGAAATCAGGCATTAGAATCTGCTGTAGAGCCTTGGGGCCAGAAATAGCCTTGACAGTGATAATTATGAGAGACTGCCCGCCTCACAACAAGGGAAAGATTGAGCCAATCTTGGTAACCAGTGGTTCTGGAATGCAGAGCTTCCTGATTCGTTCCAGCATCAGCTACAGGATTTTGTATTTGTTTCTGAGAAAAGCTATAAAGAAACAGCAGAAATGAGAGTGAAAGCTACGGCAAAGGAATAAATGGTATTATGAACAATTGTAGATGAAATGATTGCATACTTAAAAATACAAATAAGGGACCTTTCTAAGGTGTTCATCAAGGTGTTTTGTTATAGAAACACAAGTGAAAATCAAAACTGCCCGCATGTTTGCGCATCTATTTCTACCCATTTCCCCTACTCACTGTCTGATCTAAAATTTTATACCTAGATCCTTATTATTACATTTTAATGACTTATATTATCAATCTCCTCTTCAAAATTTGTTTAGAAATTTACATTTCGATTAGGTTTACAATCATGATAATCACTTATATTTATCATCTGATTTGACTCCTCACTATCAGTGTCTCTATAATGTGGCTTCATCACTCTCGAAGATTTCTTGTATTATTATTATTATTATTATTATGATTCCTCTCTTCAGCAGTTAGAGAATATCTCTGAGTAATAGCATCAGGGATGAAACTTGTGTCACACATTTGATGAACTGTGCATATCAGAGAATGTCTTTTTGTTGCCTCTGTACAAGGAAGGCAACACGGCCACATGCGGGATCTTCAGTCATAACATTATCATCGTTCCCTCCCTCACCACTATAAATACTGCTTCGAGCACTGCCGTCCAGCAATGAGGACATCCTACACTCATTTAATTTTTTTTCACTACACCCATAATCTAATTTTTCTTACTTGGATGTTTTGTTTGTAAGATTTTTTTGTTTATCTTTTGAAATTCAGACAGCTCAGCAGGATGTGTGTACATATCAGCTTCGTTTCATTAACGTGCCTGCTTCTCAGTGAGACCCTTCATTTTGCAGCCTCAATGCTTTCTTCAGTGTAGAGAAGTTTTCCATAGATATAACTTTGGTTACTGATTTTTTACCACTTTTTCTGATCTCTATTCATTTATCTGTTATGTTGATTCTCTTTAATCTTTCGTGTTTCATCTGTACTGTCATCTCCATATCTTAATCCTTTTGCCTTGCATCTTGGAAAAGCTTCTCTAATGTGCGCCCCACATCACTGCTTCCCTTTTCTGTGATGTCAGTCTTTAATCTTTACTATTTCTAATGCATTTTTAAATTCTCAACTGGCAGATTTTTATCATCATCCTAATATTTACTTACCTTGTCTGGCTTTGTTTTTGTCTCAGTCTTTTGCCTTATTTCCTCTTTGTTCTCTTGTTTCATATTGCTCATGTATTGAATTATTGAGATTATAAAACAAGCAAGTTCAAAATTTACTTCCATGTAACTACAGTGCATTATTGCCATGTATGAACTTAAATTTAAATGTTCTTCTTTTTTGCCACAACATCTGTTCACAGACATCCTATTATTAAACATTCTTCTTCTATTTATTCATCCTTGAAACCAGACATAATATCTGCTTATAATGGGAGAGAAAGAAGATAGTACATGTCTTTACTCTTTAATAATGACCTATATGCTCTTAACACCATTGTCTCAAATATTAATCTAGAAAACCCTACCAAATCTAGATCAGCCTATCTTGGCCATTTTCTAGTTTGTAGCAATCACTTATCTAGTGTCTCTGCTGAATTCAGGATGGGAGAAAGAAAACTAAAACAAAATAAACCACACAAAAACCAAAAAGAGCTAACAAAGGACACAACCTCCCCATAGCCACTTTCTCTCACTAACATTCTAGGCCTCAGAATGGAAAGCACCAGGACTGTTGGCCCCTCACCAATGTTAGGTTATTAGGTATTTTAGACCTTGAATGAGTATAAAAAGTGAGACTAAATAGAAAGTTTGGTATGAAAGTGGGGGTAAATTGTCTTCAGCTGGCTCTGACATTTGATTGATTAAGATTTTATCTCTTTGTGATGGATGGAATCAATGGAGAAAGATTACAATTATTCTCTCTCTTCTCCTGTCTGACATACCATTGTGCCCTACATAGCCATTGGTGCAAACATAACTGGAAATTAGTTACAATCTTGTAGAATACTAGTGAAATAGTCTTAATTTCTACTATTTCTCTGACTACAGTAACATTTAACTGAAATCTATTGCTGCATTTGTTGTAATCAAGAACTCCATGACATGTACTCAACACTCCTTTCCTCCCTTACATTCTTTCTTTTTCTTGCTCCAGCCCACATATATTGGAAAGAAGAATTATCACTAACGTGATCAGTTAAATACAAAGAGAACGACTGGACAATCATTGCTAAATGGATCAAGTCTAACTGTACATTATAAGGTCTCCTCCATGGGTGAAGTCCTCTTTCCTACTACTAGGCTTCCCTTCCCTGCATAGACCTTATTATTTTTTCCTTTCTCCTATCCCTTCCTAGAGTTATTCAGGGGATAATGGTTTGGATTTTAAAAGAAGTGCCACTAGTGGGACAAAAGGACCACTTCCTAGCTCAATTTCCCACACTGGTGGAATGAAAACCCTGTTGGTGATAAATAGTCCCTGTGCCTTTTCTTTTTTTTATATATATATAGAATTATATAAAGATGAAAAAAATGATGCAATGATTTAAGGCAGGATAGAGTTTTCCTTTCTCTTTGGCTTAATTCCATCTAATATGCCCTAGTGCATGCCAAATATAATGGAGAAGAAGAAAAAAGCCATCTGTCAGTTTCTTAACCCACTTTATATCAATTTAATTCATATTTAAAATATTGCATACATTTACATACATAATATGTAATGTAAACGGTGACCAAGCGTAACTCCTGTAAGATACAAAGAGAACTGTAAAAGGTAGCAAAAAAATACTTGGTACTAATTAGTTTTTTCATCTTTCTGAAATCTTCAAAGATAATACTTTTTATTGACCAAATGATACTACATTTTCCAAATTCCACTTCAAATCTCTGTTGTTGGCCAGGCAAGGTGGCTCACTCCTACAATCCTAGCACTTGGGAGGCCATGGTGGGTGAACTGCCTAAATTCACGGTTTCAAGCCCAGCCTGAGCTAGAGCAAGACTGCGTCTCTAAAAAAAATAGCTGGGTGTTGTGGCAGGTGCCTATAGTTCAGCTACTTGGGAGCCTGAAGCAAGAGAATCGCTTGAGCCCGAGAGTTTGAGGTTGCTGTGAGCTAAGATGCCACAGCACTCCACAAAGGGCAACAAAGTGAGACTGTCTCAAAAAGAAAAAAAATCAAGTCTCTGTTGTCATAATCACAGTTTTATCTTATTCAAATAGATATATTTATATACAGACATTATCTTTCCTCAGATAGTGCTTTTTTTTAAATAGGCACATCCCTCCTTCTCAAAACTCCTATCAATTATATCAACCTTATACATGTGTACACATAAACACATGGAGTATATATACACACACACCAACAATTATGTTAAAAAGTTATTAATAGAGAATTTCACGGATACAGTTTCGAGTGTGTCTGATACATATAAACAATAAGAATTCTTACTCAATTTTGGTTTGCAAACACCATCTTCCTTTACCCATGTTTATTAAAAAAAAAATTGTTTCTGTATGACTCCTTCTTACATACTTGGATTATAGGCAGAAATAAGATAGAAACAGTCCGTAATACACAACCATTGATTTAGTTTTTCTTCCTCAATGAACAGATAAGGCATTGGTTGTACTTTCTTGCTTATTTAACCTTGCAATATTTTAGAACTTGCTCACATGCACTGAATCTTAATAAGAATCACAAATTTTATCACGGCTTGATTTCAGATGGATTATCAATTCCTGTTTCTGCAAATCTAGAACCTCCTTCTTAATTACACAGGGATTGTAACAGGCTCACACCCTGGGAAATACAGGCCATTCCCAACTGGCGTCTAACCAGCTTCCTCTCCAACCTGAGGACCATACTTACTAACCCCTCTTCAATATAGCCAGGAAGATAATTGCTTTAGGTGATCATCATGTAAGTTTTCTTCTTTTCTTCCTAGATTTTCCTATCTCCCAAGAGTCACTCCTTAGCACCACATGGATTTTCCAAGGGTCTTTCAGTTTCCTATTCCTCACCGTAATCACTTTTTTGTTGTCTTACTGTGTTCGCCATAGTTGGATTGCCACATATTTTCATTTCATTGTGTCGGTTGGCACTTACCTGAGTAGAATTTGTGGGTAGTTGTTGGAGCTGTCACAATTACACTTCATCACTCCTAAGCCTCCTGTCAGTTAAAATACTGCGTTAGCTATTGGTGTTGAAATGTTCTGTACGCTTTTGCTCCTTCTGACTTTCAATGGTCATTTGCTATAGTGATTTAGGGTGAAGTTAGCCTGAGGAAGGTATTTAGAGCAATAAAGCACTGTCCTCTGGAAGATTTGCTAGTCGCTCACCTGTTTATGCCTCTTTTCACACTCAGTACTTATATGCAATTATTCTGTATCAGAGCAATTGTTCTCCCATTTGTGATTAAGTGGTCTTGTATGGGATATGACAGAACTTAAGTGAAAATTCCTTGTAGACAGAGTTTTAGACAGCTGTAATCTTAAATGATTTCTCAAACATACTTTCAAGTGGCACATTGCTTTCGGTTATAGTATTTGTACTTTTGAACTCAATAGTATTGGTACACCCACAGTTAAGTGACATAATGTCTTTTCGGTAAAGAGTGAAACATGCTATTGTAATTCAAGCATCATGCTTCAGGGTTTAACCTAAAAATACACACACACCTGACGTTGAAAATCTGTAAGGGAGTTTACATTCTGTACCTTTTCTTTTTCCTTTATTCCTGCAACCTCCTCACCAGGAACTGCTCATATTTTAGACCAAGAAAAAAAATGAAGAAATGTGTTTTTCTCACATATGTGGGAGTGGACTTCTTCACCTATTGGTTTCATATCAGTATGATATGGATACATTGGATACTTGCTTTTCCATTCTTCTGATGCTTTACTTGGGGGGAAGGGTCTCCAAATTCTTCCAAGTGTAAATACAAAAGATGTGAAGTCTCCATCTTTTTATGGCTAAATAGCGTTCCATGTTGTACATATACCACAGTTTATTTATCCAAATGTGGATTGCTAGGCATGTGGATTGATTGGCAATTGTGAATGAGCTGCGATAAACATTCTAGTGCAAATGTCCTTATGGTGAAGTAGTTTTTTTTCCCTGAATAGACACCTAGTAATGGGATTTGGGGGTGAGTGGAAGGTTGACTTTTAGTTCTATGAGGAATCTACATACTTTTTTCCAAAGAGGATGCACCAGCTTGCAATCCCACAAACAGTGTGAAAGCATTCCCTTCTCTACACAACCATGCTAACATCTGCAGGTTTGGGACTCTGCAATGTGGGCTATTCACTCTGAGGTTAAGTGACATCTCAAAGTGGTTTTGATTTGCATTTCTCTGATGATTAGAGATGAGCATTTTTCACAAGTTCGTGGTCCATTTGTCTATCTTCAGAGAAGGTTCTTACCCAATATAATAAATTTTGCCTCTTGCCCAATATAAATTTTCCTTTGATTTATTGATTAGTTTGAATTCTATGAAGATTCTGGTTATTAGCCCTTTGTCAGATTTGTAAGATGCAAACATTTTTTCCAATTCTGAAGGTTGTCGCTTTGCTTTAATTCTTCCATCCTTAGCTGTGCAGAAGTTTTTTTGCTTAAGTCCCATTTATTTATTTTTTTTGTTGCTACAATTGCCAGGGAAGTCTTCTTCATAAAAGCTTTCCCTAGGCTGATATCATCAAGAGTTTTCTTCTACAGTTTTTATTGTCTCGTGTCTTAGATTTAAATCTTTTATCCTTGTAAATCAATTTTTGCAAGTGGTGAGAGGTGTGGATCCAGTTTCAGTCTTTTACATATAGTTATCCAGTTCTCCCAGTTTATTGAGAACTGGATATTGAATAGGGATTATTTTCCCTAGTGTATTCTTTTGTTCGGTTTACCAAAGATCAAATGGGCGATATGTGGCTGGGTTCATGTCAAGGTTTTCTATTCTGTTCCATAGATCTATGTCTCTATTTTTGTGTCAATACCATGCTGTTTTGATCACCATAGACTTGTAGTATAACCTCAAGTCTGGTAAAGTGATGCTTCCATTTGTTTTTATTCCTAAGAATTGCATTGGCTATGCAGAACTGTTTCAGGTTCCATATGAATGAAGAACTATTTATTTGAGTTCATCAAAGTATAATGTTGGTATTTTAATGGGGATTGCATAAATCTGCACATTGCTTTTGGTATATAGACATTTTAACTATGTCAGTACTCCCCAGGCAAGAGAAGGGTATGCTTTTCCATTTGTTAATGTTTCCTGAAATTTCTCTTCTCAGGGTTTCATAATTTTCTTTGTATAGATCCTTCCCATCCTTTGTTAGATATAGTCCCTTTGAAGCTACTATGAAGGATATTATGTACATGATTTGATTCTCAGCTTGATTGTTACTGGCAAATTTGAAGGCTACTGATTTTTTAACATTGATTTAATATCCCATGACGTTATTGTATTTCTTAATCACTTCCACGAGTCTTGTGGTTGAGTTTCTGGGGTTTTCCAAGTATAAGTCCGTATCATCAGCAAAGAGTGAGTGTTTGACCTCCTCTAATTCTCTTTAGATATACTTGATATCCTTCTCTTGCCTGATCACATTGACTAGAACTTCCAGTACTATGCTGAATAGTAGTGATAATAGTGGACATTCTTTTCTGGTGCCAGTTCTAAGTAGGAATGCTTTCAGTTTTCCTCCACTCAGTATGATACTGGCTGTAGGTTTGTCATAAGTGGCTTCTATCAGTGTAAGAAATGTCCCATCTATCCCTAATTTCTTAAGTGCTCTTATCAGAAAAGGATGCCAAATTTTGTCAAAAGCTTTTTCTGCATCTATTGAGGGGATCATATGGTCTTTGATTTTGCTTCTATTTATGTGGTGAATTACATTGGATTTGCATTTGTTAAACCAGCTTTTGCATTCTTGGGATAAAGCCCACTTGATCATGATGTATAACCTTTTAAATGTGTAGCTGTATTATATTTGCTAGGACTTTATTAAGTATTTTTGCATCAATATTCATTAGTGAGATTGGTCTGTAGTTTTCCTTTTGTGTTGAGTCCAGATAAAAATCATATTTCTAAGTACTTGGCTGGTCAGATACTCATTCTTCCCCAACCATATAGATGTCCTGGAAGATATTTGCCAATAAGAAATTGTGGATGTTCTTTTATGTCTATCTCTTCAAGACATTTGATGCCTTTTTTTGTTCTTCAAGGAAAATGCCTCTGTAACAACTTGGATGGAACTGGAGACCATTCGTCTAAGTAAAATGTCATAAGAATGAAAAAAAATCACATGGACTATTAAATTGGAAGTAATTGGTTAACACTATTGCATGTATGAAAATAACACTCATCAAATTCAAATAGGTGGGAGGCAGAAAGAGGGGATGGGTAAACTCACACCTAATGGGTACAATGCACACTATCTGGGTAAAGGGCACATTTATAATTTGGCTCAAACAATACAAAATCTACATATGTAACCCAAACATATGTACACTAGGAATATTCTGAAATAAAATTCTAAAATTCTAAAATTCTAGAATGCAACTAACTTTAGACTGTATGATATGTCCACTTACCCCAATCCTTCACTTTATTACCCTCTTCTCATATATTTTGTGAATAAAACTTTGATCCCACCCTAACCTCAGACTATCAATTTTAGAACTCAACTCTCAAATTTTCAGGACTATGAAACTAGATCTGGTACATTGTCTTTAGAGAATAAGAAGAAGAATTTCCTCATGTCCACCAACCAGCAGAGACTCATCTCCTCCTGGTTTATTAACTGCACTCTGTAGAATGGACTAGCAAGACCCATGCACCCAGGCACTGTTGGATATCAGGGTCAGATGAGAAAAGCCAGGCAGTCCAACTAACCCTAAATGTCTAGTCTAACAAATGTAATAAACTTCTTTCTTATTTCAGTGACAAATACTAGGTTTGTCACCTGATTTTTGTCAGAGGGGAAAAGGATGGTGTCAAACTACTGCTTTCAGTGGTCCCTTCCCAGAACACATACTCATTAAAAAGTGAAAGATTTAAGCACGTTTCCTCTCCACATTTTTATTTACTGTGCCTTATATTTATAAAACATCAGCACAGCTGATTGAGAAGTAACAAGATTACCATAAATTCACTTGTCATCATAAAGCTTTGAAGGAAGCCATCCTTTGATAGATATATGAGGGTCCACTTTTCAACGAGTTAGACTTCAGGCAGTGTGATGTAATAAATAGTAAAATCCTTGGTACAAAAATGAGTCAAGCGTCTGGATTTCAAGGAGTGCTTCATTGCCATTTAATAATTCCCTGACTTCATCAAGAAATCTCTAATCTTCATGTTTTTCTTCCTACAGTGAGAAAATAGACCTACCTGTCATTGGAGTCTTTGTTTTCCCTTTAATGGAAATAGCTCTCTAGGTAGGGGAGGAAAATAACACAGAACAACAGGAAAATAATTCAAAGTTAGATTCTGAGTAAGGATACAATTGAAGGTATAGTTGCTCAAGTTTTATTTTTTAAGATAAAAATGGTCATTTGGATTAATTTCCCGTATGATTTGTAATGAATAAACTCAGTCTGACCAACCACCTGTCATGTCTGTGGAAAAGCCTAATTCTCTGAAGAATGACAAAACAATAAAAATTCAATAGAAGTCTCATAGAACAAGGAAGAAAACAGCTTACAGACAGCTCATCTCACTTTAACCACAAGATGAAATGTGGTGCAATAGTGAATAAGCAAAATCTGAAAACCAGAAAAGGATGTAGGAAATGATTGTTAGGTAAAGTGAATGGTTTTAGCAAAAGCACAAGTGGTAAATTCAAGAATGGTTCAGCTGAATTATGCATAGGAACCATGCATAAGATTATGTCTGATTGGTTGTGGAGGGATGTACAGAGGAATGTCAATCCCAGAGCTACTACCATCGTTCATTTCTTCATTAATTCATATATGAATTTATGTCATCTCATTATGTAGTAGGCAGAATAATGGCCCCCTGTGAAGCCAAAATCCAAATCTCTGGAACCTGACAATATGAGGCAAAGGGAGACTGTGGAAGTGATTAAGTTAAGCATCTTGACATGCAGAGATTATCCTGGATTATCCAGCTAGGTCCCATGTAATCACAGAAATCCTCAAAAAAGGATATAGAAGGGTCAAAGTCAGAGAAGGAGATGTGACTATGGCAGTAGGGTCATCAAAGAATTGGGCGATGTTATGCTGCTGGCTTTGAAGACAGAGAAAGGGGTCACCAACCAAGGAACACACCTACCTCTAGAAGATGGGAAAGGCAAGAAAACAAATCATCCTCAGAGCCTGCAGAAAAAACACACTATATTTATATAATGCTCACATTGTCTGAATAGGTAATGGTTTAAATTATGACACATACATTTTATGGAATTAATATATCCTGGAAATTTTAAAGAACTTCAGAAAATGCAAATTAGAGTATTATATGTGAAGTATAAACTGTAAATGCATGAAAATGTCATCAGTAGTGATCAAAAGTGGTGAGATTTACTTTTCACAATTTAGAAATATTTCATTTTGAGAATGCTTTTTGTGTAATAATACTTTATTTTTTTTTAAATAGTCTATTGGCTGGACACACTGGCTCACACCTAAAATCCTAGCACTCTGGGAGGCTGGAGCAGGTGGATTGCTTGAGCTCAGGAGTTCCAGACTAGCCTGAGCAAGAATGAGACCCCTTTTCTACTAAAAATAGCTGGGTGTTATGGCAGGCACTTAGCTACTTGAGAGGCTGAGGCAAGAGGAACTCCTGAGTTCAAGAGTTTGAGGTTGCCGTGAGATATGATACCCCAGGACTCTACAAAGAATAACAGAGACACTGTCTCCAAAAACAATTCTGCCAATCTTTCAAATTCTACCTTAACTCTGATTTCCCTGTTTTTGTTTTTTTATCAAATGAGCATAATATATTGCCCCTTCACTTTGAAATCACTACACAGCAATTCTCATGGAACTCTCAGCTACTTTGTTTTGAGTCATTTACCAACATAGAAAAGGGGAAAGTATATTTTTTTTACAGAATTTTTAATATATAGTTCAATGTCAAAAATGTAGCAGGTGAACAATTAATGCGTTATATGTAGCCTAGCTCATTTTAGAATAATTTCTGTGTCCCAAACAAGCATGGATACTTTCTGCCATACAATTGATACATATTTTTTAAAAGTAAAATTCTAAAGGAAGAAAATTTGCTTAATTAAGTTGTGATCACTAATATAATGAAAGAAAATATGATAAATGAAAAAATGATCCCTGTTCAATTATTTTTATAAGAAAAAAAAGTTTTTGATAAAATCTGGACACCCAAAACGCTACTTCACCTTTTTTGTCCCTGAGTAGTCTGGTCATACTCATTGTGAGCCAGGTCTAGAGCTTTGTCAATTTCCCTAGCCTATAGTTTGGTTTTTTTTTTCCCCTTTGCCAGAGACACATGCTACAATATTAAGGGGTGTCCTATTGCTGACATGTCCTTTGAGAGAAAAAAAAATCCATGTGCTGTTTTCTTTTCACCTAATATCAATCCCATGAGCCCTACAACATAACTTTTTCTGCTAAACAATAGTATATATTTACAAGAAAAATAAATTTAGCCATGCCCTAAGTATTCACTTTACTTGAGCCAAGGTAAAAATTGAAAAGACTCAAATCTCTCGGTTTAAATATATCTCCAATAAGGAAGCCCAGTGAAATCTTTAGTGTTTGACCTAAACTTCAGTATCAATATTATTTGCTTCCTTCACATCTGGTAAAATCAAAGAATGACCTAATCACAAGGTCCCAGCCCGGCTCCCACAGATAAGGTTTCCTAAACAAACACTCCTTATCAGAGGCACCAGGCATAGTTCCTGCTTATTCCCAAGTATTAGGTTTCAACTTCTTGCCAACCTGTAGAATTACTAAAACAAGCTGATCCCATCTCCTGACAGGAACCAGGGAACTTCTTGCCCTCTGATACTGCAAACTTTTGTCTCCTGCAAATTCTGATCATTACTTTATTGCTGAGTTCAACCCCTGTGTGATCTTACATGACACACGGTTTCCTCCACCTTCCAAGCTGTGAGTATATGTGGCTAATGGGCTGCTATTCATTTCCCCTTTTTAGCATCAGGTATCAAATATTCAGTCATCCTCGTAACTCTGGAGTGGGAATCTCTCCCTGACCATCTGCATGAATAGGAGGCTAATGAAACACCGTATCAGTGTGGGAGCTCCTTGAAAACGTCTGGCATGCTCATGTATTTGAATTTGTTTCCATTATTTTTTCCTGAAGAATAGAGATAATGGAAAAATATATAGTTTCTTATGGGTAGAGTAATGGGCGTGGGCCAGAAGCTCTCTACACAACGCCCCTCTCATTTTGTTTCTCTCAAGGGCACCAAACATACCCAACTGTACCTAGAACTGCAGATTTCAATTTCCTTCCCATTAAAGTCTTCAAAGAACACATGCTGAAAATATTGCTATTATTATAATTACCATCCAATTCCAGGTTTAAGTTTTCTGACTGAGGAGGACTGGAAGATGCAAACCTTTCACAACACTGATGAAAGAAAATTGTCCCTGGAAAATATTTCCCAAAGTTCCAGAGCCTGAATCAGAATATCCTCACATGATGGTTTGAATGAGCATTCCATAGTTCTCATCTTTTTATTTTATTTTATTTTACTCGTGCTTTTTCTCATCCTCAACGAAACAGGGACATGAATTAAAGAGGACATAAAGGATACAAGGGGCCTCCAACATCAGTCTTTAGCTATTACCTGATTACAGGCTAGAAACTTGTTATTTTAGTTTAAAGGCTACATTTTCCAGTCTCTCTAGTTCCCACATATAACTGTGTTTTTAAGTGCTTGGCAAAGATACATAAAGAAAAATGTTGTAGAGGTGGGAGCAGAGATGAAGTCTTTCTTATTTCAAAATATTAAGGGGGTAAAATGTTTTTGTTATATGGATACTTTGTATAATGCTCAATTTAGGACTTTTAGCATGCCCATCACCAGAATAGTGTTCACTGTACCCAATAGGTAAGTTTTGCCCATCATCACCCCTTACCCTGCCCTCTTCTTGATTTGCAATATCCTTTATGTCTTTTTGTGCTTGTGCATGCCCATCACCTACCTCTCAATTATTAAAGAGTATATGTGGTGTTTGTTTTGCCATTTCAGAGATATTTCACTTAGCATAATGGTCTTCAGGTCCATCCAAGTTACTACAAAGGACATTATTTTATTATTTAATGGCTGCATAGTATCCCATGGTGTGGTGTTTATTTCCAAATCTCTGTCTTCAAGCTCTGAAATTATTTCTTCTGTTTGGTCTAGCCTGTCGTTGAAGCTTTCTCCTGTATTTTGAATTTCCCTAAATGACTCTTTCACTTCTTTGAGTTCTTATATATTCTTTCTTATATTGTCTAGCCCTTTTGTGACATTTTATTTCCATTAATATCCTGAAATTTTTTTTAGCTTCTTTGTGTTAGTTTTAAACTTCCTCTTTCAATTCTTTCATCTTACTTGTCATCCATATTCTGAATTCCATTTCTGACATCTTTTCAGTTTCCTTTTGGTTGGAGTCCATTGCTGTCGATCTATTGTGCACTTTTGCTGGTATTAAACTAGCTTATTTTTTCATGTTGTTAGAGTTCTTTTGCTGGTTTCTTTTTTTTATTATTGAATCATAGCTGTGTACATTAGTTCAATCATGGGGTACAGTATGCAGCCTTCACATGCAATCTGAGATATTTCTATCAACCTGATTGACATAACATTCATGATATTTTCTCGTTTACTGTATGAAAACATTTTTGATCTGGTTTCTTCTCATCTGAAACCTCTTCTCTCAGCTCAGGGCATATAGGTTTGCAACGCACCTGTTCTCTTTTGCTGGGAACTCTCCTATTTATATAGGAGGGCGCCCTGTATGGCGCTTCTGTAACCTACTCTGGATGATTGACAGGCATGAGAGAGGTGGATGCACTGAGAGCCTGTAATGAAGCTCTTCTGTGTTTTCCCACTCCCCTGTAATTATCACACTCACTGAGGGCAGTGAGATGACCCTCATATGGAATGGTTCATTGTTCCCTGGCCTCTGTTGGATGTTCAAAGGGGAACTACATGGGTCCCTCTTTATGGAGGCTGGATTGCAGGGGGTTGCTCTGCCAGATGCTCCCATGGCAGTGGCATTAACAGCTGGGTGAGGCTATCTAGGCAGTAGTCATGGGTGTTAGGACTGTGATCATTCACCTGGCTTGTAGCTAACAGGTCCATGGTAGATTGCTGGACCTCATGGGTGGTTTCCACCAAGTAACAACCTATAAGCCACATGGATAGGGCTGCAGGGTCAGGCAACAGCACAGGAGCCACAGGGGAAGGGTTACTGAACCTGTTGGCAGCACAGGAGCCACATGGGCAGGGATGTAGGGTCAAGTGGGTGTGCAGGAATTGAGGGGTGACTGCTGGGCCAGTCCTCAGGCAGGGCAGGCTCCCTCTCTGACAGGTCTTGCTGATGCCACTACCATGAGATTCTCTGCTGACATTAGTGATGCTCATTCTGCTTGAATCCCTCATGTGTCTGTGGTGGGGTACGGTACTCGTCCTCTAGTCATGGAGCACATAAAAGTATTCCCTGTTCCCTTCCTGGCCCGGCCAGGACAATGTGGAGGTGGCTGCAGCAAAGTGAAGCCCTGTTGGACCTGGAACTCTGCACCTGATGGCTCAGAGTGGAGCCAGTTGCAGCAGCCTGGGAACAGAAGCCACTGGTCCCACCTGTTCCCTCTCTCTGGTGCACTGTTGCTACACAGACTCCAAGCAGCCTCTTCATCAATGCTAAGGTCTTAAACTGTGGCAAAGGGCCCCTTATAGCTCACATTTGCGGGAAGAGTATGCAGCTCCAGGGTTCTCTCCTCCTGTCCTTCCCCATTTACCTTCTGGCCTTGCCAACTGGATCACCCTATCATGCCTTTCACACTGAGTGTCTCTCACCCCTTCTCTGGTGATTCAGGTGCTCTCTTCAAGGGCCATCTGTAGGGGAAATGTCTACTTGCAACTTCAAATCTTCTCCTTGGTACCTTGGGAGTAGAGGCCACCTAGGATCTACTCCCCCATGAGGTTGTCTTAAAGGAAGACTGCACACTTGTCTCCTCTACATTTTCCCCCCTCCTGCTGGGTAGAATATGATATTTAGATAATGGAGCCTAAGCAGCTATTTAGAACCATGGATTCCATCCTGAGTATGGCAGAACATCAAAAGAGTAGAAAGCCAGATTCCTAAAAACTGTTAAGCCACCATACTAACCCTGAACTGCCTATTGCCAGACTCTTACTTAAGAAAGAAAAATAAACACCTATCTTGGTTTAGCTATCTGTTATATGTAGCTGAATGTCATTCTTATATAGGTGGTATACCTAAAACTGTTATTCAACCTGGTTATACCAGCATATCCATGCTACACTGAATCATGAAATTATTCCATATAGATTGCTGAGGAAACCCTCTACCTAATGATCTTAAGTACCAGCAAGAGAAGTGGGAACTTGGGTCTGAGACCCTTGCTAATACAGACATGGCCAACCCCTCGTGGCTGCTCAGTAGATTAAGCTAGTGGCAACAGCAACCCCAGTGACATGTTCTGGTGACCCAAGATTTGCAAGGACAATGTAGCAGAGCAGCTGGCAGGAGCAGCAGCCCCAGAGGCAGCACTGCCATCATTAGTTGATGGTAATGATAACCACAGCCTGGTGGAGACTCAGGTCCTTTAGATCTGCACATGCAGACAAGGCAGCCGGCCACCTCCATGGCACCAAAGGAACAGGTACCAGAAACCTATTCACTATCCATCTACCTTAGTCATCCTTGTCCATGAGGAATACATTTAAGACCTCCAGTGACTGCCTGAAACTTCAGACAGTACCAGCATATATATATATCATGTTTTTCCATATATATACATATCTTTGATAAAGCTAAATTTATAAATTAGGCACAGTGAGATTAATGACAATAACTAATAATAAAATAGAACAACTATAACAATATACTGTAAAAAATGTTATGTGAATGTGGTCTCTTTCTTTCTCAAAATATCATTTTC
Organism: Arctocebus calabarensis; assembly: GCA_963573935.1. Taxonomy (NCBI): domain Eukaryota; kingdom Metazoa; phylum Chordata; class Mammalia; order Primates; family Lorisidae; genus Arctocebus; species Arctocebus calabarensis. The sequence continues at coordinate 29,169 of CAUYON010127460.1, read as the reverse complement.
TACTGTATTTACCCTTCTTCTTGTGATGATATGAGATGGTCAAATGCTTCTGTGATTAGGTAAGTGTAATGAATGATTGAGGAAGGCATTGTGACATAGCGTTAGGCTACAATTGACCCTATGATGATGTATCAGTAGGATCATCTGCTTCGGGTGAGCTTAGATCATTGAGCTGTGATGACTCAGTGGTTGGAAATCAGGAAAAGACAATGTGATGACAAACTGGCAGGTAAGTAGCATATACAGTGCAGATATGCTGGATAAAGGAATGATTCACATCAAGGTGTGATATTTCATCACATTACTGAGAACAACATGCAATTTAAAACTTATGAACTTTTTATTTTTAGAATTTTCAATTTAATATTTTCAGAGTGTGGTTGACCACAGGTTACTGAAACCTCAGGAAGCAAACACATGGATAAGAAGGGACCACCTATTGAAGAAGGCACTGGAATAGTATTGTGTGGTTCCCAATATTAAGTCTTGATTCAAAGGGGAGCAACACTTAGTGAAACCCTGTAAACCAAGATCATGCTACATGAAAGTCTAAAAAAATCAATGACTTATTTGAAAATTATTAAACTGGATGAATGATTTATATCACTATACAAGCAGTCATATGATTGTGAATCTGCACACACATCACATATAGAGAGAATAAAAGGAATTTTAAATAAATTTTATTGAAACATTAGTTTAGATTCTTGAGTTCGTGTGAGTTGTTACACAAGTGAACATCACCTCTGAGCATGCCCAGATAGAAGCAAGTCTAATTAAGTTTGATTTTCTAATAGGAGCTGCTTTTCTACTTTTCCCACTCTAAATATCTTATTCTTGACTGCAATTGTTACTCAGGACATATCCAATAGTGATTTACCTACTTATAAAAATAGCTGAAGGATCTGTTACTTTAGGACTTAATAGTCTTTAAAAGAAGATTCTTGTAATGAAATCACATCAGAAAGAAAGAACAATCAAACACGTGAGAAAGAAAGAACTGTAAAGATGTAATTTAAGCATGATCAACACAAGCAATTAAACACTGGGATTTAAGAACTTTCAATCCATCCTTACTAGGAAACTGGTAAAACCACTATCTAGGTGTCGATAAAGAATACATGTCTATTTTAGTTTGTCTACTCTTTTGATTTCACCACAATAATTCACCAATCCTCTTCTTCCAAGTTTCAAAGTCTAGCAATTAATTTTGGAGGTCGATCAAGTTTCTTATATCAAAAACTTGTCATAGTAATTGCAGAGGATTCTCTGTCTCTTCTCAATAGCTCTTTTGTCAGACTAATTTAACTGTAGAGTCTTTACCAACTGCATGATATTTTTTCCCTACTCTCAATTATGATCTGCATAATTGCTATCCTCCATTATTAGAGCAGTGGTTCTAATCTTTTAACATGCTGCATCAGAATCATTTAGAAAATATGTTAACAATTTATATTTCCAGGCCATGCTCTCATAATATCTTTCAGGTAGGGCTTTAAAAAGTGTAGTTTAGCAATACCAATTTGAGAAACATTTAGAGAAAGGCTGCCCTTGCTGTCCAATGCAGTCAAAGCACCTCTCTGCCTTTCTGCTTCTCTTATCAAAATTCTCTGGGATCTTCCCCCTTCCTATAGCTGTTGGGTGGGGAAGAGGAGTGGATATGAAAACACTCTTGTAAGTTTGATAAATAAATTATTCTCCAGATTTGATCATGATATGAACTCAATCTGGAAAATTCCATTCCCTAAAAGGCTGGAATTTTTACGAGGTGTTTCTTCCTCAGACCTTCCCATACCTCCCATAGCTCCACACTCTTTGGGTTTTACTATATTTCCTGTGCATTATCAAGTAACTAACTTACATAACCCTGGAAGATAACAATGAAGAAACATTAGGAAACTGTACAATAACAAATTAAAGCATAAAGTATCATACCCAGAGATAAAGGCAGGAACCATCAGACAGAGGCAAAATGAAGAATTTTGAATTCCAGCTATGTACACATATGAGGTCAGAGGAGGTGATAGGTCAAGAATCCAACAAGCCGGGCAGCACCTGTGGCTCAGCAAGTAGGGCGCCGGCCCCATATACCAAGGATGGCGGGTTCAAACCTGACCCCGGCCAAACTGCATCAAAAAATTAGCTGGGCGTTGTGCTGAGCGCTTGTAGTCCCAGCTACTTAGGAGGCAGAGGCAGGAGACTCACTTGAGTCCAGGAATTGGAGGTTGCTGTGAGCTGTGATGCCACGGCACTCTATCCAGAGTGACAGCTTGAGGCTCTGTCTCAAAAAAAAAAAAAAAAAGAATCCAACAAGCCCTACAAACTGAGAATTCTCATACAGAAATCTGAGGTCAGGGGAGAGCAGGAAACGACTTAAGTCTGTGGTTTTAGGCAAGGCTAGAGAAATCAACAGAATCTTTAAGGTCAAGGCAGGTACAGAATCCAATCGTTTGGAGATTGAAACAGTGACATTCAGACATAAAAACAGTAAAGAAATTCTAAACCTAAGGCAATAAGAATCTCTCTGCTCCCTTTTATACCTCCTTTGGAAAAGTGTGGCCTTGAAACAGCAGGTGTACATATAATCAGTATCAGAGGATGACTGGAGACCAAAAGGTACACCATGTACTTGACTAAAGTAAAGACAGAAGTGTGACGATGACTGGAAGCTCTTAAACATTAAAATACCCAGCAGGCAATTCATCTCTCCATGCATGATAATCCCTCCCTCATACCTCACAATGGAAAAAGGTAAATTCTGGTCTCTGCTTGCTCTATGTTTATAATTTATAAAAGACCTGGAGAAATATTTCACCTCAAGTCTAACAGGCAGCTTAATTCCTCATTAACTTTCATAAAAGGCCAATTCAGTGGGTCAAATTCTGTTTTGTTGTTGCAGAAATAAAAATTGTCTAAACACCAAAAGCTTCTGAGGGTCCTCTTGAATGAGAAAAATGGAAGTTGTTAATGGGAAGCGTAAAGTGCTCAGGCCTCACAGCAATGTAGGATGAAAACAAGACTGACCCATGACCTTGAGCCAGGCATTTAGCATCTCTAGGCCTCAGTGTCATTGACTGTAAAATCAAAAAGACAGCACTTGCTGAGAATTATCTTATGAGATTTTGATGAAGCCCAAATGAGTTAACATATAAGAAAGCACTTGAGGGGGGCGGAGGAAAGATAGCTGACTAGAACCCGCTTTTCACAGAGGCTCCCATCCAGAAGGAGAGTTAAAGGACAGAAGTTCATGAAGAAAGCTGATGGTCCTGACCTGAGCCAAGAGAGAAGGTTGAAGAACACACATCAACCCTACTGAGGCAAGCTGTAATCCCAAGGATACAAACAAAAGGTACAAAATCCATCGCCAAGTGGATGGGAGTCCCCTCCCCCATGAGAATGGCTCACAGTATACTCCATACAAACAAGAGAGTAGAATTCAAATATCCACCCATTTTATTCCATGGGAGAGACCATCTAAAAACCAGACCTCCTTCCCCTACTAGGGTGCCATGGCACTCTTCTGCCAGGCATAAAACTGTATAAAACTCTGTATATTCTCTACCTGCAATTTTGAACTCCCAACACTCCCCTCCACTCTCACCCCAAGGTCTGGAAGCCTGTGCCCCATGGAGTCCAGATTCTTGGGCATTTTATCAAGGGGTATGGACAGGGCATGCTGTCCATCTGTGTTGATTCTCTGGCATGGGATTAAGGAGAGGACAGTCAACTGAGAGGGAACCACACAGCAATGGCAGTGCCCGAAGTCATAGAGCAGCAGCCGCAGCTGCGAGTGTGACAGAGGTGCAAGGTAGGGAAGGAGGCATCAACCTTCCCAGACTAATTTATTTGCTGGGTGTGTCTTTCTGTCCTCACAGAGCACTAGAGCAAGTCATACTCAAGCTACCAGCAGACCCCTGTCATCTAGTGGCAGGAGATCTTTTGAGCTCTCCCACCTGAGACCAGTGCTGACTGGGACAGTTGATTTGGACCTCTTGAACTGGGCGAATTACCCAAGGACTATCCAAAGTGGTACTCTGAGTGTGTGGTTGTGGGAAGGTTTGATTTTCGTTTTCCAGTTGTTGCCTGTGGGGGGGCTGGGTTACTTAATTGCTGGTATTTCTCCACAGTTGAGACTTCAACACAGAGTAATTGATTCACTATGGTAGGACAGAGACCAACTGAAAACAAGACAGAGAAACTTACACCACCACACCAAGAAGGTGCCCAGTTTCTCAGGCTGTAGCACTGTATGGGATCTTGGCAAAGCTCTAGGGGAAAAGGTACAGACTCTAGTCCCAGCTTTTAGGAAAAGGACTGGCCAATCACTACTCCTGGAGCCCCCAACCCCACTTCTACTTACCTACTCATCTAGCCAAAAGGTATAAAATAATCATGGGGCAGAATCAGCAGAAAAACTCCAGGAATATGAATAACCAGAGTAGATCAACCTCCCTAAGAACAATTTGGTGAACACAACTGAAGATCCCATTCATAAACAGATGGCTGATATGTCAGAAAAAGAATTCAGAATTTGGATTGTAAATAAGATCAATAAAATAATTGGAATTAGAAATTCAAGGAGTATTTCAAAAGTCTCAAGAATTCAACAAATTCAAAGACAAAATCATCAAAGATGGGCAGTGCCTGTGACTCATCGAGTAGGGCACCGGCCCCATATACCGAAGGTGGCGGGTTCAAACCCGGCCTCAGCCGAATTGCAAAACAGAAAAATAGTCGGACATTGTGGTGGGTGCCTGTAGTCCCAGCTACTCGGGAGGCTGAGGCAAGAGAATCACCTAAGTCCAGGAGTTGGAGTTTGCTGTGAGCTGTGTGATGCCATGGCACAGTACCGAGGGTGATAAAGTGAGACTCTCTCTCTACAAAAAAAAAAAAAAAAAATCATCAAAGATTTTGACACATTGAGACAAGAATTTGCAGCCCTCAAAGATCTGAGAAATACAGTAGAATCCCTCAGTAACAGAATGGGACAAGCAGAAGAAAAGATTTCTGCTTTTTTGAAGACAAAGCTTTTGAACACTCCCAAACACTCAGAGAGGAAGAGAAATGGAGAGCAAAAACAGGTCATTCTCTCAGGGAGCTCTGGGACAATTCAAAGAAAACCAATATTCACCTTATAGGGATCCCTGAAAGTGACAAAGTAGCTTCGCAAGGCACAGAGGCTCTTCTTCATGGCATTATGAAAGAGAACTTTCCAGACATGCCAAGAGATTCTCAAATTCAGATAGCAGACAGTATCAGAACCCCAGCATGACTCAATCCACATAAGACATCCCCCAGGCACTTCATAATTAACTTCACTAAAGTTAATATGAAAGAAAAAATTCTGAAAGCAGTCAGATGTAAGAAAACCATAACCTACAAGGGGAAGAATATTAGAATGACTGTAGATCTCTCTGCTGAAACCTTTCAAGCTAGAAGAGGATGGTCATTGACTTTTAATCTTCTAAAAAGAAATAACTTTCAACCCAGAATCCTGTATCCAGCTAAACTGAGCTTCATTTATGATGGAGAAATTAAATACTTTAATGACACTCACTTGTTGAAGAAGTTTACCATAACTAAACCAGCACTCCAGGATATTCTCAGACCCATCCCTCCATAATGACCAGCACAATCCTCCACCACAAAAGTAAACTCACTCAGAAACTTTTGATCAAATTCCAAGAAAGCACTTGAGAAGGAAAGAACTATTAATATCACGATTAACATTTTATACATCATGTTTGACCAGTATTTTATTTTAATTATTAATTATGTAAGTATGTAATTGCAAACAATTGCTTTGTGAAAGCAATCAAAGTAAAAGCACAAACAACACAGACAAAATTACAATAGCTTCATAAATTTTAAAAAGAGTTGCAATGAGAAAAATCCTACTCCAGGGCAGGAGAAAATATAATCAAAATTAACACCTTTATTTCTTATTGTCATATGCATTTTTTTCTTCTTTTTAATTGCCCACAAACATTGTTAGAAAAAATTTTAAGTAATGTTAAGTAAAATACCCATTAATATTTTTAACTAGATAGATGATAAAATTCTGCTTTTGATAAGGAAATTTCCAAGGATCATGTGGACATACAGAAAGTAGAGCATAGGAAATGTATGTATCAGTTCTGGTTAGACCTCTATTCACATTCCAGTGGAAGTCTCTGTGAAACTATTACAGAATTAAACTTGTGTAGAACAAGGTTATGTTCCTATATCTTGTCCAAGCGATTCTGAGAGGCTTAGAACAAAAGTAGACTAAAAGGATTTATTTATTTCTACATCAATGACCAAATTCAAATCTCTGTACTCTTACCTCTCCAGTGCAAGTAAAGATGAGCCAGAAGCATGTACATGAGTAACAATAAGCAGAATAGAGTTTTTGCCAGTGCATAAAGTATGGCTGTCAAAGTCTACAGACTCAGACGCACTCAGGGCTTTCTTGGGTAGACATGTAGCTAACATATGGGGAAAAAAATTGTATTGGTGAAAATTGCTGAAAATTCTCAAACTCAAACTCAAATTCTCAGTGCTTTTTTTTCAAAATTATACTCACTGAAAATGCTGCCCAGTAGGTTATCTTAGAATGATACTTGTAGGTGATGTAGTCAATAAACTTAAGCCTGGTTAATAATTATTTATACTCAATTTTTTCTTTTGAAATAACTGGTGTGATTTCTGTCTCCTGATTTGATCCTGATGGTGGTGTTCAAGCTAGAGGCTGGAAGTATCAACCAAAATACTGAGTAAAAATAGAGAAACAGGGCAGTGCCTGTGGCTCAAAGGAGTAGGGCTCTGGCCCCATATGTCAGAGGTAGCAGGTTCAAACCCAGCCTTGGCCAAAAAAATAGAGAGACAAGAGTTTCAGTCCACACTATCTGGGTTAGGGGCATAACTATAACTTTGACTCAAACTGTATAAAGGCCATTCGTGTAACTGAAACATTTGCATCCCTGTAATATTCTAAAATAAAAAAGTAACTTTAAAACAAAGAGATTCAACAACTGAAACTTGGAGCACTCCAACTAATTTCAGGTTAAGGAGATGAGGGCAAAATAGCAAAAAAGATAGGAAAGAAATTCTAAACTAGTGATGTAAAAAAAAAGTAGATACTATGACATTATGGAAAACAAGTAAAAATGGTATTTCAAGAAGGAGTATAATCAGTGTGGGTCAAGGTAAAGGTCATAAATAATCTATCAGTGGTAGGGAGAAATACTTGATAAGTATGTCTTTTTAAAAATCAGAGATTATTATCTTAATATCAGATAAGTTTGAATTCAATGGTAAATGCATAAAATTAGAAACATACAGTACTTTATAATTACAAAACATACAATTGATAATGAATGTATACCAGTTATGTGTATATATATACATATATATGCTGTAAATACCTTTTATAAAGCAACAATGATAAAAGATGCAAAGATTAATTGACAAAAAAGTATTTTAAATAACAGGTTACATTTTTCTCTCAACTCATAGAAAATCAAATGGAGGGAGGTACTTGTGGCTCAGTGAGTAGGGCACCAGCCCCATATACTGAGGGTGGAAGGTTCAAACCGGGCCCTGGCCAAACACCAACAAAAAATAGCTGGGCCTTGTGGTGGGTGCCGATAGTCCCAGCTACTTGGGAGTAGCTTCTACTAAGGCAAGAGAATCACCTAAGCCCAAGAGCTGGAGGTTGCTGTGAGCTGTAACGCCACAACACTCTACCAAGGGCAGCAAAGTGAGACTCTGTCTGGAAAAAAAAAAAGAAAGAAAGAAAAAAGAAAATCAAATGGACAGAAAATATTGTTTTAAACCATCATAAATAAAAAGTAGGTGTAATAGATATAATTGACATATATACATATAAAATTCTATACCTTGAATATTAGAAATATATCCTCTTTAAATGTCATTAAAATAGTCACAAAAATTGATCATGTATTTAAGCAATAAGTAAACTTCAATAAATTCTAAAGTTGTAAAGTTTGAAGAGTATAGTGTAATATTCTATGACCCTAAATAAACCAACAAACAAAAGTCCTGCAACTCTTGATATTTCTCACTAATGCTACTAATTAGTAAGACATATAAGGCATTTCTAGTATTTCCACTTTTGTCATTTCAGGACATAATAGAATCGTGTCTCTCTACACCCTTAAATGCATATGATGTGATGTATGTTATCCAATAAAATCTGAGCAGAAGTATAATAAGGGTGTGTTGCAGTGGCCAGCAACATCCAGATATTTCCATTGGAGGATTAATGAAGCATAGCTCCTGATGGACCCTAACAAGCAGTACTGTGAAGATCAAGTTAGTGTTAACCCATCCTGAATTGACTGATACATACACTTGAATTTTTTTAAATTCAAATTAAAATTGTGGAATGTTTATAAAAATACGTAATAGAAACACTGTGTATCAACACGCTTTTTTTAAAAGTCATGCTTTACGTGCACAAAAAATATGCAAGAAGAACCTTTCTTCTAAGAACCTTTCTTAAGGTATTGCCATTAATGCGATCCAGCTTCAAAATTTGAATTCTCTCTGGCTCTTTCCTCTGAGATTCAAATTTCCAGGAAATAAAATTCAAATGTCCCATCTTGTATCAGTTATCTGATCAAAATGTGTGAGGTTCAACATGTTCCATAGTTTCTATGAGAATTGTCATGAATTCTAAACTAAGAGTGTCCAAATAAATCAAGATTTATTATCATGCTAATGTCCTGTGTTTATGCCATGTGGAGAAAAGTTGTGTTATCAAGTGAAATATGGGAAGCAACAACATGTTTCTTTGAATTCACTCACTGAAGTCATTGTAGTCCAACTTTGTTCTAGCATAGATTGTTGATGTCCTAACTCCTAGAACCACCACAAATGTCTAGAGTAGGATTTCTATACCTTATCTATCTCTTTTCCTTGCCATCCAAACAGAATTTCCATCCAACTTGACTCTTGCCTCTGATGGGACAAAAGCCAACTATTCTCTATGTAATTCAACAAGGCTCATTCTTTAAACAGCTTTCAGGAGCAGAGTATGTGCTCCAAAAGGAGTCATGGACGTTGCTAAACCCTCTTCAGTGGCAAAAGCATGGCGGGGGAAGAGTATCCAGATGGCTATGCTGTAACTCTTTTTCTCTCTTCTAGGTCTACCCAGGGGTGGATTTCTGATCAGACAAATGCGACTGGACTCCTTTCAAGGCATTAAATGTAATTAGCTGTTAATTGTTATCGTTAAAGAACTCTGCTGAGTGGCTATCAAGGCACCATCTGGACAGCTCATCACATTCACCAGGGAAATCTTGAAATCCCCATCCAAAAATGTGTGTGTCCCTTGCAGACATTTACAATACCTGTCAAAAACCTTTGTATCCAGTGGGAAACTCATCACAGATGGTTGAAATTTAAGACAGAAATGCTTTTTTCATAGGTAGAAATTCTACCTTATAGTATTATTGCTTCAAAACAATCAGGGTTGAATGAGGGTTAAAAAGTAATAGGTTTTCTTCTATTTTAATCACCATCTATGCATTTGGTTGCAAATGACAGAATATGACACAGACAATCTGAAAGAAAACAAATAAAGAAATCTCCTGGAATGATATTGTACTACTGAAGAGGCAGCTTGAGAACTTGACAACTACCAAGTGAGCTCAGGAGGGCTGTGCAGAAAGTAGCCAAGGAATGTCAGATAACCTTAACAAGCCATTGTATTGTGCTATCACTTGCTCAAGATCCAAAGTCCTGCAAAAACACCAGTTGGCCAAGCCTGTCATGGTTTTACCATATGGTTACACAGGGATGAAGAGAGAGGAGACATGTCTTCTTCAGCTTCCAGAGTAGATGCCACTGCCTTTGAGTAAGTGGTCTCCAAATTAAGATAAGGATATTACCATGAAGTAGATATGGAAGTTGAACACCCTTAAAAGTCAAATTTATTAAAATTTCATTACAAACCAAGCCCCTGTATGATAGGTGTAAAAAAACTGTATTCCAGGGACATTTTGGAAATCATTTCTGATCCATCCATTAACTAAATCAATATTTACATTGTGTTAATAAGGTATTATATCTCTTTGTGCCCATGTGTGCCCATGACTTAGCTCCCACTTAGTGTTACTCAATATATCCATGTAACAGAAACAATTATACCCCCCTTCATTTTTTTTAATAATCATTTTTTTTGAGACAGTCTCTGTTGCCCAGGCTAGAGTGCTGTGGCATCAGTGTAGCTCTTAGTAACCTTGGACTCCTGGGTTCAAGCAATCCTCCTGCCTCTGCCTCCTGAGTAGGTTAGACTACACCACGCCTGCCTAATTTTTCTGTTTTTTAGTAGAGATGGGGTCTCACTCTTATTCATGCTAGTCTCGGGCTCCTGAGCTCCAGGGATCCTCCCGCCTCAGCCTCCCAGCATGATAAAGTTACAAGCATGAGCTACCATGCCTAGCAAATATTCTTAATATTTTGAAATAAGAAAAGAATGCATTATGAAGAAATCTTGAGGATTTGGGAGAAGGTGGTACATTCCTCTCCAAGATATAGTATTGGTCTCAGTAGGCCATTTTAATGACAAATAATGGTGTTTTTAAAATTACATTAATTTTTTTCATTTATTCATTTCATATGCATCTATTAACTTGTTTACATGTCACTGTGTCAGATTTTGGCAGGTGAACACAAACTAGTATTTAGTATTATCCCTACTTAAAATCTCATTGGGAAAATAGGAAATAAGTACCCAAAATAAATAATTAACATAGTAATATATATACTTTAATGGATGTCAATGAAAATTCTATATATCCTGGTGCCTACTTAAAAGTACCTCTGCATATAGACAATATTCAGTTCCCAAGAAGTCTTTCTGGACTCAGAAAATAAATATGACATAATCCAGTTTGATTTTGTCCTTCCCATCTGCCATCCAGTAAAGGTCTTTCTCTTTTTACCCAGATATTTTGGTATATATTATCTAATTCTAGCAACCACTGTCTTTTTCCCTTTTCATCTTATGAACTCTAGTTCATCCTGCAATATTAACTTAGATGTACCTCCTTTGAATTTCATGACACACATACAATAGATGAGATATCCCTAATCTGTGTTTTGGGTATCCTGTCTCTTCTCTTCTTAACGGCTCCATTCCCTAACCACTCTGGTAACTCATGCCCACTCTGGTCCCTTATTCCACTTCACATTACCTATCTCTTAAATAGAATGAAGAGAAGCAATAGAAATCAAGGACAATATGGAGTTCTCAGAGTCATACACATAAACCAGCGTACAATAAGGTGTTATCTGCCACGGGGGAGGCAGAGGCTCATATAATGTTTATAAAGAAAATTTTACAGGAAAAATACTGGGCCTTGGAGATTTGATAAGGTCCAGAAGTTTTGAAAAAGTTACATAATCCGCCCCCTTACACAATCCAACCTGTTTCCCATCTTTAGCATGTTTAGCAGATTAATGAGCAAGTGTACGATTAATATCATCATTGCATATCAGTTGAAACAGATAGGAAAGATTCAGGCGCTGCACCTCTAGGGCAAATCAGTGTGGTACTGCAGCCTACTAGAAACATTCTTGCAAAGTAGACGTATTAGTCACAGTTACACTCATTGGAGATTTAAACAGATTTAACATTAAAAATTAATGAATAGGGTAAAAGGAAAGAAAAGGCAAAAAGTAAACAGTTAGGTATTACAGAAATAGTAACTGCAAAAAGCAGCTACTGCCCAAGGGCCCTAAGAACTCAGAAGCTTGCCAGAAAGGTCCTAAAGAACTGGGCACTGACGTCTAAGGCAGGGGTGCCACTGGGCCCTCGGGAGCTCCAGGAGGGCTCTGCAGAGCTGGGATTCAGACTTACAAAGGGAGGCACCATCTGGCTACCCTGGGTAATCTGAAGAGTTACAATGAGGCTGGTACTGGGAAAATAAAAAGGGAAATAGAAACTGGAGCCACCTACCGCTGTTGGAACCAACTGCTGCTTTCAGAATGAAGTACCATTACCAGGGTAGCCCTGACGGAATTCAGGAAACAAAAAAGAGCAGCAGCCCTCTTCCCTTCTGCAGCCTTCCAATTTCTCTCTCGTTACCCATAATAATAATGCCTAATCAGAGCCAGCTGGCAAAGAGGGACTGCAGTTTGCAGAGTTCCAAACCCAGCGCCGCAAAGCCAGAGCTAGGAGAGAAACACTTCATCATGGGCAGGAAAGGCAATACGCAGGGAAGGACCCTCTCCACTTCAAGTGGGGCATCCGTTCTTCTCCTCTTTGACCTTTTGCAGACTTCACATTCTCTTAAGGTTAAGTTTTCAAAACTTCTAACCAAGCCTATCCCAAAGATACTATCTGTCACAAACCTCACTTTTAACATTTATTTATTTATTTATTTTACTAGATCTTGGACATGAAACAATTTGTCTATCTCCTAGGTTGCATTGCTGGTGAAAAAAAAAAAAAAGAAGAAGATGAAGAAGAAGAAACTTTTTAGAAAAAGAAACTATTTTTGCTTCCTTTTTCATTAAAAAACATGCAAATATCCTTTCAGTTTTCAGACACAGGGCTTTCCTGATTTTTTCCCAGAAATTTAGAGACTCATTTTACTCTGACGCTTTGGAAGGGGAAGAGGGTACTGAACCTCATCTGTAAGCAGCTATTAACTATTAGTCACATTTTGATTTCAGACATGTTTATAAACCTCTGGTTTGAAAAAAACAACAAAATTTTGAACTCTAAATACTGTTTTCTGAACAGCATTAACCAATAGACAAAAATGAATAGTAGGTATTGCGTGAACCTCAAAATGCTGTGTTCCAGCTGAGCACTGAGCTCCGTTTTATGAGTGAAATAATGCTGAGTGGGTTTTTTCCCAGACTTAAACACAACATTGAATTAGAAACAACACTGCACGACTCAGTTTTAAAACTCTTCTGACAGTTCCACCCTGAAGCTTGGCCTTGAGCCTGTCTTGCCGTTATGGGCAATCAGATTTGTTCAGAGATCTCCAGCAAGCACAATCCCCAGAACCCGCAGCAGAGTGGCTCATGATGGAGGAAACATTCCTGCCTGACTTTGAATCTACTAAAGCAATTTCTCCCTCTTGGATTTTAACAGCTAGTGTCCACTTGGCCAGTCAAGCATGTCTGCAATAAAAGGAAAATAGCTTTGGGGAAGTGATGGGGGCTGCTTAGAGCAAAACAATCAACATAGAAACAATCACGTGAGGCTTATTCTTCCTCAATTTTTAGAAAACATCTTTCACACTTCCCTTCAAACATTGAACAATATACAATATCCTCATTCAATTTAATAAATTAACTTTAACAATGACAACCTAAAACACTGTGTTAGACACAGTAAACCAAATAGAGTCTTACTATTCAAAAATTCTTGATAATCTAATAGGAATGAGGTAGTTTTTTCCTTTCTTGTTTTTTCTTCTTTTTTTTTTTTTTTTTTTTTTTTTGAGACAGTCTCACTCTGTCGCCCTGGGTAGAGTGCTGTGGTGTCACAGCTCACAGCAACCTCAAACTTCTGGGCTGAAGTGATCTTTTTGCCTCAGCCTCCCCAGTAGTTGAGACCACAGGCAACTGACACAACACCTAGCTACTTTGTCTGTTTTTTAGTATTTTAGTAGAGACAGAGTCTCACTCTTGCTCAGGCTAGTCTTGACCACTCCAGCTAAAGCAATTCATCCACCTCAGCCTCCCAGAGTGCTAGTATTACAGGCATGAAACCACTGTGCCCAGCTAGTTTTTTTCCCCTCATTTAACAGTTTAATCTAACCGTACACATGTGGGGTCTATGTCCTTTCTTCTTGTTTTTGTGTGTGCTCTGCTATTGCTTTAATAAACAGGATACCACAGAAGTGACCCTGCACTTATGAAACTGACAGCTTCGACCACCTGTCTCTTGAAACACTCATTTGTGAAAAACAGCCACTATGTTGCAAGGAAGCCCAAGCGATCCATGGAGAAGAACTTGAGGTTCCAGACTGAAGTCCTTCTGAGTTCTCAGAGAACAACCAGTTCTGACCTGCCAGTCCTGTGTGAGAGCTTGTAAGTTGATGTTCTGGATGCAAGGGAGACTAGTTCTTGACCTACAAAATCATGAGCAAAATAAAATTGCTGTTTTAAGAGATTATGTTTTGGGGTATCTTAACAAACAATGGACACCCACTATGAAGGGCTCTGTCACCTCATAGAACATTCTCAAGACATACTGAGGATCAGTCCAGCTCACTAGAAACTCAATGTATTTCTCTGTCAGCACACACGTTTCCTACTTTTGAGTAAAGTGTGCTCTGAAAGGAGGAAAAAGAATTGAGATACCAAAGTATATTATTATGAGATAGAATATTCTTGTGGATTACTCTTACGTGAGCAGCCATGATTTTGATATTTCCCTCTCCTCTGTTCTGCTTCTTCCTCCGCAATCTTGTGCGTGCCATCTTGGGAACTCCTCACTCATTCCCACCTCATCTCTATTTTTTAATCTCAACAAATTCAGAGTGAAAACTATGAATTTATGAAGAGCAAGTAGAGCAGGAGAAGGAATGCCAAACCAAACCACCCCGAGTAATCCTTCAGAGTGTTGCTTTTTTTATCTGAAAATCACCTAGTTAAAATCGCCACCACACTGCTACTCTTTGTACCCCTTCCCTGACTTATTTTTCTCCAAAGCGCTCATTGCCAGATACTATACCACATATGTATGCATCTTGTGTATTTTGTTAACCTGAATAGAATGTGAGTTCTATGTGGGCATGGTTATTCATCCAGTTTGTTCGTTGGTATATCTCTGTCTTCTGGAGTAGAGCCAGGCCTATGTTGTTTGTTAAATGTATTCCTGAGGTTACTCTCAGAACCTATCATTGTGGCTTTTGGAAAAATCTGTGCCAGAATCCAAAGGACCTAATTAAAAAATTAACTTTTGGAACACAATCTACTCAGAAATTATTTTGCTTTTTATTTATATTTGCAGCATCTGTTTGTTTGGTTTTTTTTGTAATATAGCAGAATAAAAATATTCCATAAATTAATGTTAAGTAATATCAAATGCATAATTTTCTTTTTTGGGTTTTTCTCAAATTTGGCTTCAGTTGAGCCAGCTATTAATAATGGGTTAGGAAAAAAAAATCTTGATTCTTTGTTAATGAAAATTTTCTGTACTTAAATTATTTAAGTGGACACAATCTTCTAATCTTCTTCCATACGCAATTTTTAGCATTGGGCTTTCCTCTACAGTTCCTTTTACCTTTTTAGTGATTATTTACAAATGATAAGAGCTTGTGAGGTATTTGGATGAATAAAATGCTCACTGCAATAAATATCACTTTTATCAACAACAAAATAAACCTTGATGGAATAATTTGGATACTTAGAAGGATGCTAGAAAGAGCTGAACACTACATCTTGTGAGTATTCTGTTTCCTCATCTCCAAAAGCCCATTGATCTTAAGAATTTTTAACTCATATTTGCATATTACTTCACAGCTTGCAAAACACGTTCATGTTCATTGTCTTAATTATCACAGTACCAATGAAGCATTGTATCAGGTGGCTACTGCTCCATAACAAAACAGCACAAAAACCTCTGTGGCATAAACATCTATCATTTATCTTTGCTTACAATTATGCCATTGGCTCACAGTTCAGCTGATCTCAGCAGCGTTCATTTATGCTTCTTTGATCAGTTTCAGTCAGCTCTGGGCTCCTTTACATGTCTTGCATTTTAACTGCACAGGGTGAGTTGTCTTGACTCTGTTCCATATGCCTCCTTGCCTAGTTTGGGTACATTCTCATGATAAAGGCAGAGAGGCAAGGGAAAGAGTGGACATACCTTCTCAAGTTTCAAATTGCATTAAATTTGCTACTTTCCCATTAGCTAAAGCAAATCATATGGCCAAACCAGAGTGTGGTGTATAGGAAAAGATGTTGCTACAGAGGCACTACTAATTTTGGTTATTAATGCAATCAATCTACTACAAATAAGTATTACTATTTTTATTTTTTACAGATAAGGAAATCAAGACTTGAGGTAGTTAAATAATTTCACTAAAGTGAATCAGCCATGTGCTATGACTGAGCCAGAAGCTGAGGTTTTCTGATTCCAAATATGTTCTTTCCTTTAACCATATCTGACCTATTCATTCTCATTCATAGACAATGAATTAGTTGATTTGGGAAAGGTATGATATTGCAAGAATTTCCTTTTTTTATTTTTTATCACCCAGGTGAGAGTAGCTGGGACTATAAGCACCTATCACCATGCCTGGCTATTTTTTCTATTTTTATTAGAGATACAGTCTCTCTCTTGTTCAGGCTGGTTTCAAACTCCTGAGCTTAAGCAATCTTCCCTCCTCAGAAGTGCTAAGTTTATAGGTGTGGCTGATATTTCAAGAATTTCAAAAATAAAAGTTGGAATGCCAGACTACCTACCCTTTTTATAAACTGGATAAATGCGAATCATATTAGTTCACACCAATATTTATTGATTTTAATTATCTAATTGCTATTAAACCTCTGGGTATGTATCACTTATATCTCCAGCTAACCTGCGATCTCCTTCAAGACAGAGACCCCTGTTCTATGTCTTGGTATCCCTTCCAATGCCTGACACAATGCTATTCAAGCAATAGGTATATCATTTAGTTGATAAAACTAAAAGAATATGATGTTAGTTTGACAAAGTTTCCTGTTGGAGAAGTGAAAATTGAAATGAAAAATCTAAATTGATGTTGGATTGAACTAGAGGTAAGAAATGAATTCCAACTGTGCTTACATAAGAAAAGAAAACAGGAATACATTTAT
Source organism: Arctocebus calabarensis (assembly GCA_963573935.1). NCBI lineage: Eukaryota > Metazoa > Chordata > Mammalia > Primates > Lorisidae > Arctocebus > Arctocebus calabarensis. The sequence goes on along the minus strand of CAUYON010127460.1, from coordinate 12,354 downwards.
GTTTTATTTTCAGAATCTTATGCTGGCTAATATATATGAATATTTTCCTTATTTTTATTTGCTCTCAGAGTTAAAAATCAACTATGACTGCCAAGAACTAATCAACTAATTAATTTTTTTCTTCACTGTAATAACCATCACAAGAGTTGGGTTCAATGAGGTACTCACTTTTCCATTACAAAAATTGAATCCAGATTTTCTTTATTATACTTTGAGAGATAGCTGGGTCAATGCCATCCTCTTTATAGCTTTTTTAGTCAATGACTTTATCAGAACTGGAGGAGGTAACAGTTTAAGGAAATGCAAAGTTTTGCCAAATATTTTTGTTTATTGGCAAGTCAGGTTTCCCTTTTTTGCCATGTCTGAGTAACCCTTAGGAAATGGAAGAAAGGAAAAAAAAAGTAATGTAATAATTTTCCATGGAAACCTGAATAGGCCATTCTCTTTTAGTAGTGTTACTCTTACAGGAAAACACCAGATGATGTATGCTGCTTAGTTTCCATCGACAAGATCTTCTATAGAGAAAAGAAAAGGAAAAATTCTACAGTGTTAAAAGATATAATCATCAGTTTCCACAGTTCCACAGAGGAAACTGAAATTCTTTCTTTAATGTTGAGTTTTAGATCTTCAATTGGAAACAACTCAAAGGTACATTGGTACCTCCAAACCCCTGAAAAGGGGAACTTGTCTTTCTTATAAATAAGCATCTCAAAAAGATCCAATTTATGGTCAAGGTTAACGTTACTATTAAAACAATTAAATGAAAATTGACTCACTTACCTATAAGTGAAATTGACACTACTTACCTATAAGTAGTTATTTACTTTATGAAACATATTGTAATAACATCTATAGATAATTCTATTTCCCTGTGACTTGGGGTGATATTAACTGAGTTATTACAGACAAGAAGACATTTATAATGACAGGCAAACCAAACTGCCACACAAAATATCAGAAAAGGGTTGATTTAATAGTAGGTTACTTCTCAACAATAGAGCTACGTATACACCAGAATTCTGAGTTCAGAGTTATCCCTAATCAATGCCAGTTTGTTAAAACAAAGATAATTGCTAACAAGAATGATTCTCCATGTATAGATTGGAAATAAAAGACCTCCTCTTTCTAACACTCAAATGAAATGCACCAGCACAGCAGTCTCAGAGCTAAAATGTATTTCCTCCAAGTCTCTTTATAAATGGTAATAGCAAGGATTTGTGCATGTAAAAATTAGAAAAGGCTTAAAGGCAATAAGACTTCCTATAAGAATCTCTTAATGTATAATAATGAAGTATATTTTAAGTCATTGAAGTTCATTGCCACTAGAAATATTTCATGGTAATAATGATGAGGGTGAAAAAGATGTCAAAATTTTGTGAAAAAATAATTACAACAAACACAGTTTAATAAACTGTTTAAAGATGGGAAGTCAGAAGAGATGGATGTTGCATATCCACATGCCAGCAACAAGCCTTCAGAAACTCATACAAATACTCTGGTCATGTTTTTTTCTCCAGAATAGTGAGTAGTGGGATTTTATCAACAAATCCCTCTGCCATGGGATCCATTGGCCTTTCTCTATAGATTTTTGGGAAACCACTCAGTCAACCTCATTATTCCCTTCTAGTTTTCATCATGCTTTAATTTATTCTCTATGCTAATTTTCATAAGTTATATAATACCAGAAAATATTATCTCCTGTTTGACTCACTTTGATTATGTGGTTTTAAATCTCTAGCATTCATTTTAATTGCTTGGAGAAAAGCAATAGAAAAAGGACGGTTTATGCTTCAAATACTGTTATATAATGACTATGATATTTTTTAATAAAGTCACAATTCTTATAAAGACAAATTACCCTTATTAATAATAAAATATTAAAATAGTTTTCAAGTGATATTTTATTGCTAAAGATTATGTAACAAAAGTTATGCTTTTATAAATTCTTAATAAATGGTATAGATTAGTTCAAGCTCAGGGGAATAAAATTTGATAGGCTGATTAAAAAATTAAGAAAATGTTCAGTATTTTATTCCAATGTGGGCTATATAATTTGAGCAATTTTGGTCCTACATACATAAGCAACTTACAGCTCAAATAGCTATGATTCTATTGTATCATTTTTTTAATGTATTGAGAAAACAAGAAATAGCATCAAAACAAAACTAAAAATGTGGCCCATTGACTCATAGATATTACAAGGTGTTTCCCAAGGTTTCAGATCCAGACCTCAGGTTGTTTCAACTATACTATTCAAAACAAAAGTCCAGTTGCAGAAGTAAAAATGGAAAGGAAGGAACAAGAATAAATTAATACATGGAGAAGAATATCTGTTTTTGCCTACGGGAGCATTGATTGGTTCACATGATTTTGGAGGCCAAAAAGTCCCACAACGTGCTATGTGCCAGCTGGAGAACCAGGAGAGCCAGTGATGGACTTCGACCTGCCACTGGAGACCTGAGACCTCAGGGACCATTGGTATAAGTCCTGGAATCCAAAAGCCTGAGAACCTGGAGTTCTGATATCCAAGGACAGGAGAAGACAGATGATCCCTCTCCATTAGAGAAAGCCAACTCAGCCTTCCTCCCTCTTTCTGGTCTATGTGGGCTCTCAGCAGAGAGCAGACAATGCCCACATTGGTGAGAGCCCATTGTCTTTACTCAGTCTATGGATTCAAGTGCTAATTTCTTCCAGAAAGACCCTCACAAACAAACCCAGAGTTTTGCCAGCTCCCTGGGTCTCCCTGAACTCAGACAACTTGACGCCTTACATTAATCATCACACCAAATGATCTGCAATAAAATCAGTTTGGTTACATTGAAAAATAATGGCTTCTATCCTTACATGTTTTGTTGTTATTGATACTGTTAGATGAGAGTTGGCCAAGAAATTATTGTAGCTGGGGCATGTTGGTGTGGGTGCTGTTAGCAGCCCAACACTGAAGAATAGGACATCAAGTGCTCACCTAGGCCACCACATATTACCTCTGGATGAAGTCCTATCCTTGTAGGAACTTTTTAAGTTTTCAAAAATGTTCTTCACATGTGTTATTTTTTATCGTCTCCTTTTCTGTATGATCAGCAGCTATGATATTAAAACCATGGAATGCAGGTTGCCATGTTCATTCAGCTAGGGAAGGCTAGGGAGACTGTTCTACTTCACAGCTAACTCTTGGGGAAGCAGATATCCAAGGGGCACAGTGGATGAAAGAGCAACTATTGATTAACATAAGGAAAGAAAGGAGGCATGGATCTAAATCTGAAAAGAAGGAAGACTTAGCTGGAGAAACATTGGGGTGAAGGCATAGAAGAGAGTCTAGGGAGCCTAAAAATGAGTGTAGCAATTTTAGAAATTGATTTGAAATGAATCCAGAAGATAAGTTTGCTACAGAAGTGAAGTAGATGTTTCTCTGCATGGGGTTAGAGCTTGGTTATTTACACACATCTATATTAAAATTTTTCCCTGACTATGTTCCCTTCAGGGACTCTCCATTGTGTCACACCTGTAGTGCACATTTCCGAAAGCTAACTCGGGGTTTCACATCAAATGAAAATGTTCATAGTTTGAATTTGCAAAGCAGTGACTCTAATTCTCTCAAGGCACTACCTACAGGAAGGCGATAAGAAACTTTATATTTTTTAAAATTTATGAAACCGCTATAGCAAATCTGGCATATACATATGTAAATCCATAAACAAACACAGTCACAAATACATGATATGTAACACATATATTGTGTATGCACACACACATACACATACACTAGAAAATATCAGGGAAGTGACGGAATCAAAAGGTTTCCATTATTTTCCTATTCTGCTTCTAGGAAGGATCAAACCCAAATCACCTACTATTCGGCCTCTAGGTAGAACTAGAGAAAATAATCCAGAAGCTCCATTTCAAATGGGTTTCGGGGGAGGGAGGAATTAATCATGACCTACATAAATATAGCGCCAGCTACAGATGTTGGAAAAGCAATATTTTCCAGGAATATTGCAGCCTAGAAATGAGGCATTGTGGACTTTGAATAAGAGTAGCTAGGCTCTTGGGTGTGGCTGACAGCTACACTTCAAGTTGAGAAGAGAAGAAATCCCAGTTATGAATACAGAGCACAGTGCACACGACATGCTATATGATGGCATTGCCTGAGGGAAGGGAACCAATAAGCCTCCTACTGTGATTGATCTGGGAATGGGAATCACTAGGTTACTATGACATAAACATGTGCTGAGATAACCAGCACTAATCTGGCCTACACTTAGTATTTAAAACCCACTCTTCTTATTTTTAGAGGCAACTAGAAAAAATTTCTTACTACTAGATAAATTCTACTTAATGATAAACACCAAAAATGTTTATATTCAAAGCATCCAGTCTCCTTTAATGATGGCATGCCTTTCACATTCTTGCTAAATGTCTCCAATTCTTTAAAGGGTTGTGCAATTTGTGCCCTGCATAAATGCCCTTGGATAAGGAAGTGCAAAAACAAAGAGATCCAGCCTCATTCTTCTTCAAGTTGTGTGTCCTTGGGAGGGGCTCCCTTTGCTAAGAAGGAAGGATACCTTTTTCCAGCCCACCTACAGATTCCCTATGAGCTAGTATCAGATCATCATCCATCTCCTACAATAATTCCTCAACCTCCTTTCTCTTTCCTTACTCTCCTTTTTCTCTATCCACCTCTATCCTTCTCTATTCTTCTAAGACAAACTCTTTACTTTGTCAATCTATTTTCTAGGCCCCTGCTGACCCATTTCCTCAGGGTCTGACTTTACTCAGAAGACTCTAGTTTTCATGTTGGACATTTTAACATCATATATTTTAATGCCACTATTTTTGCACCTGCCTAGGCAGCTGCTTCTGTGATCACATGGCTTACTAGCCAAAGCTCGTCTGAAAGGGCCCGTGTGACGCCGTTTTGTTAACGGACTCCACAACACGTTGTGCAGCAGCGAGGCACAGTCCTGCCTGCAGTGATAGGCAATATGAACACCAGGCAGAAGACTGTAACTTTGAGGGCAGGAACCAGGCCCTGTGACATCAGATGGATTCAGCTGCAATGTCCACATTGGCAGGAATCTCAAAAAAATGCAACAGTTCCTTTGTGGCATCAGAGTCTTTGAGAATACAACACTTCCTGTGATTTCCAGAAATAGTTCCAAGGATACTTAAGGTGAAGAAGAATGAAAAACTCACAAGGATTAGTGAAGGTAAATCTAAAAATGTAGATGTGACCATATTTGGGAATTTAGTTTGATTCTTAGACCAGTTTGACCTTGAAAACATAATTCATGTTTTTGCAGCAAGGTTATATAAAGTATATAGTGAAATATCTTAAAAGACTGAGTTCAAAAACATTTACTCTGTCAATACCTTGTACAGTTGTGACCAGGGAGGAAATCAAATTATGCAAGTATATCCAGTGCTAGAGTATTAATCACAAATTCACATTGGAAATGTTTTTTAAAAGGTTAAAAGACCTGATATGGAATTATGGAAGGTAGACATGGCAGCTTCCAAAAAGAAAAGGACGAATTATAAAAATACAGACTGCATATGCCACCAACAGAGATTGTAGGTCGATGGATTCAGTAGATAATGCTGTCTGTGCTCCAGTGGGTAAGATCTTCTTTGTAATCTTAATTTAATCTATCCTGAATTTTGGAGAGGCACTCCCTAAAATTAAACAAATCTATTTTTATCTTCTGATTAAATGTTGTAGACTTTTTCTCTATTGTCTACAGAGAAAGAACATGCTGATCTATTGATAAGAGTTATACAGTTCTAGCTATAGCTACATTTCTCATTACAAGCAAGCAAATTGATCTTCTAGGTTATATATTAGTCTCTTTTTATTGGATTAAAGCAATTTCCTAGGGCCTGATTGCCTCCGATTGCCGACAGCCAAATTTCAAGCCTTGCAAGGTGGAGGACTAACCCCTAAAATGTGATTATTCAACCACTGGCCTTTTTCCCTACAGAGCTCCCATAAGCTGTAGCCAGGATCCCTAGTGGACATTGTAGAATTATGAACCTGGAAAATCAATACACTGTGACCTCTAAATTTAATTTGTTTCCTTAATAATTTAATTTGGCATTTTTACTAAAAGTTATCCACCACATTAGCAATTAAGAGGCATATGTAGTTAATTCACAACAAAGAAATTAAGTCAAAGAATAATTTATACACATGCATAATTTAAATTCCAAATATTTCTGTCTCAGATTGAGGGCAACATTTAATATAATAAAATAGAGACTAACATGGAGCCAATATCTTTTGCATCATATGTAAAATATTTTCTACTTCTCAATCTGGAAGTTATCTTCATTTAATCAAAAGCTAGCACTGCCTATAAAATCCTGTTGTGTCATTATATAAAACAAGATAGAAAACGTTTTGGATCAAACGTAGCTGAAGTAAGAACTTTTCAAAATTTGTATCAAAGACAAATTAACCACCTTAATTTCTAATTTAAAAAGCTAAGGAGTTATATAAAGAATTAAAGAGACTACACATGAAGACTTGTAATAAAGAAATTACAGAGAAAGATTAGGAATTCTCTGCAATTAGTGCAATATTAAAGATTTAAAAATGCCTCTAAAAAAATGCCCAGTAAATCAGCACACCTTATGTAGAAATCCTTAATGAATGAGTTGCCATATGTTATACACTTTAGTTTTCACATAGACTATTAGGAAAAAATATGCCTAATATTCCTTTCTAACCACAGGGAATTTAGCTCCCTACCTGAAAAGAAATTCAACTACAAGAGCTCTTAGACAGGTTTGCAGAATCATTTTCAGGCACATGTATAGAGCACATGGTAGAAAAAGGTAAGAATAAAAGCCTACCCTTGCCCTCTGGCTTTGTTTCAGTGAAGAGATGGTATAAGGCACCTGTGTTCTCAGATGTGAAACGAAAAGAATTGAACCAAATGATCCAAGGTTCCTTCCAGCTCTGACTGTCTAAGATGCTCTAAGGCCCTAAAACTGAGACATTTCAGGGATTAGTTGAAGAATAACCATAAGTCCTCCTCATAGAAAATAAAAATACTCAAAAGACATTATGTAATTATGCTGAAAATGGTGAATAGTCTCAGATCCTTGTTCTTCATTGAATGTGATCGTTTATGGTAAAATTCTCCTACCTATTGTGGTTAGAATTTTCAGAGTACAATCAGTAGGGAAATAGTAAATTAAGTATTTTCACTAACATCTTCACAAATACTCATTATCTCTTAGAACTTTATTTTTAAACTCAAGGATTTTATCTGAAAGACATATGGTGGGATATTTTTTTTAAGGCACTTAACATTTCCTGTCTTCCTATACAAATAATATGTTTATAATATTCTACCAAATTTGGAAAATGTAGAAAGATAAAAATGTAGCCGACTCCTACAAAGATCAAAGATATGCACTAATAGCATCTTTTAGTCTTTTTCTCTGTAAAAATAGTAGAGAGATCAGGTGGAGCAAGATGGCCAAGAGAACCCTCCAGCAATCAGCCCCCTGCAAGAACACCAAAATGAACAACTACCCACACAAGAAAGTACTTTAAGAAGAGCCAAAAAAAAAAAAAAAAAAATCAGGCAAGCAGTCACAATCCTTGGTTTTAACATCATATTAAGGAAAGAGGCATTGCAGAGGGTGGGAGAGACCATCTGCATTGCCTACACCACCCCTTTCCCATCCCAGGGCAGAGCCACACCAGGGCCAGATGGAGAGAGAATCTATGTGCTTGGGGAAAGGACAGTGAAGTACCATGTGACTTTACACTGGAATTCAGCACTGCCCTGTTACAGTGATCACAACACAGGGCAGCACCTATAGAGGGAGCATTTAAAACAGTCCTGGACAGAGGGTAATTCTTAGTCCCTGTAGCAGCAACAAGAGTTCACGTTAGCTCCACCGCTGGCTGAATGAAGTGGCCTGAGGCCCATAATAAATGTGACCAGCAGGCAGTCCACAAGGACTGCAGTCTTTGGGGAAGGGCTGGTGCTGTGCTGATCTGGGGGCCAGTGGGCTTACAGTTCATGTAACCCAGTGAGACACCAACAGTGGTGGCCAAGAGAGTGCCTGCATCCCCCTTCCATAACCTCACGCAGTGTAGCCCAGGGAGCAACTCCAGCTGCTTGGGGAGAAGACAAGGAAGAGTGCATTTGTCTTGCTACCCAGGTAGCAGCTTAGTCCCGTTAACGACAGCATCAAGCAGATTCCTGATGCCCTCAACTCCCGGCCTCTGCTCCTAGACGGTGCTTCCAGACCTACCCTAGGCCAGAAGAGAATCAGCTGCCCTGAAGGGAAGGGTCCAGCACCTTCAGAATTCACCACATGCTGACTACAGAGCCATTGGACCCTGATAAACATCAACACTAGCCAGGCAGTAGCCACCATAGGTCTTGGACAAGACTGGGGACTGTATTAGCTTCAGGTGCAACTCAGAGCAATGCCAGCTGTGGTGGCCACCACTCCTCCAACTTGAGGCAGCCCAGCTCACACAAGACTCCTTCTGTATGGAAGAAAGTGAGGAATGAGTATGAGAGAATTTGCCTCATCATCTTAGCCTTTTGGTAGGCCAAAACTGGAAATAAATTGAAGCCAGGAGTGTGAAACCAGTGTAGGTGACACAGTGAGACTTTAACAAAGGAAAAAAGAAAAAGAGGATGTGGTGCATATACACAATGGAATATTATTCAGACTTAAAAAAGAGTGAAATCCTGTTATGAATATTTGCAACAACACAGATGGAACTGCAGAACATCAAGGTGGATAGAATTAGCCCAGCACAGAAAGAAATTTCACTTGTTCTCACTTATATGTGGGAGCTAAAAATTAAAACAGTGAACTTCATGGAGAAAGAATGTAGAATTATAGCTACCAGTGGTTAGTAAGATTAGCAGGGTACCCCATAAATATACACATCCATTATGTACCCATAATAGGTAAAAATAAAAATATTGGGAAAAGGACAAAAAACAATTAATGTGATCTGTCTCTGCTAAAAAAATAAATAGTTTGACTTTCACTAATAATAAATGAAATACAAAAAAGTAGATATTTATTAATTAAAATTGAGTGTTCTGTAAATATTTCTTTATAACTTACATTTTCTACTTAACATATATCTTACATGTCATAAATGTTATCACTGAACATAATTTTATTCTTTTTTTTATTAAGTCAAATACATATAGGTCATGAATGCATTCATGCATATGTTTGGTACAATGTGCTGATTTTTTTAATACAATCTGACGTGGTTAGATCAAACCAGTCAACATAGCTTTCACCTCATTTACTTGATTATTGTACCAAAACATCTATGTTCTAAACTTGACAGATTTGACTTGTACCCTTGTCGTATACTCCATAAATGTGGTCCCGCCTTTTACCCTTCCTATGTCAAATCTCCCCACTCCTCTCCCTTCCCACTCCATTTCTCTCCTTCATCCTAGGCTATAGTTGTGTTCTACCTTTCATAAGAAAGTGTGAGTAAAATATAAGTAGGTCTCATAGAAGTACTGAGTACATTGGATACTTTTTCCTCCATTCTTGAGACATTTTACTCAGGAGAATATGTTCCAGATCCCTCCATATAAACATAAAAGAGGTAAAGGCTTCATCTTTTCTAAGGCTGCATAATATTCCATGGTATACATATATAACAATTTATTAATCCATTCATGGGTTGATGGGCACTTGGGTTTCTTCCATGACTTGGCTATTACAAATTGAGCTGCAATGAATAATCTGGTGCAAATATCTTTTACACAAAGTAATTTTTGGTCTTTTGGATATACTCCTAGTAGAGGAATTGCAGGATCCAAAGGCAGTTCAATTTTTAGATTCTTGAGTGTTCTCCAAACTTCTTTCCAGAAGGAACATATTAGCTTGTATTCCCACCAGCAGTGCAGAAGTGTTCCCTTTTCTCCACATCCACACCAACATCTAGAGTTAGGTGGTATCTCAATGTGGTATTGATTTGCATTTCTTTGATGATTCAAAGTGGTATTGATTTGCATTTCTTTGAAGACGAGCATTTTTTCATGTGTCTGTATACCATGCACCTGTCTTCTTCAGAAAAGCTTCTCTTCAGATCTCTTTCATATAGTGAAATGGGATCACTTGTTCTTTTCTTATTATTAAGTTTGAGTTCTCTGTGGATTCTGATTATAAGACCTTTGTCAGAAACATAACCTGCAAATATCCTCTCCCATTCTGAGGGCAGTCTACTTGCTTTACTTACTGTGTTCATGGCAGTGCAGAAGCTTTTTAGTTTGATCAGATCCCAGTAATGTATTTTTGGTATTGCTTCAATTGCCCTGGGGGTTTTCCTCATAAAGTTTTCTACCAGACCAATTTCTTCAAGTGTTTCTCCTGCACTCTTTCTAAGAATCTTTATGATTTCATGTCTCTTAGATGTGATCAAGGAATACAGCAGCGTCTCAGACTATAAAATCAGTACTCACAAATCAGTAGCATTCGCATATACCAACATTAGTCAAGCTGAAAAAACAGTCATGAACTCTATTCCCTTTACAGTAGTTCCCAAGAAAATGAAATATCTGGGGGTGTACCTAACAAAAGACATGAAAGATCTCTGTAAAGAGAACTATGAAACTTTGAGAAAAGAAATAGCCAAAGATGTCAACAACGGAAAACGTACCATGCACATGGCTAGGAAGAATCAACATTGTTAAAATGTCCATACTACCCAAAACAATCTACAGATTTAATTCAATTCCCATTAAAGCACCTCTGTCATACTTTAAAGATCTGGAGAACTAGTACTTCATTTCATATGGAATCATAAAAAAACTCGAATAGCCAAGACATTACTCAGAAATAAAAACAAATTAGGTGGAATCATTCTATCAGACATCATACAATACTATAAATATATAGTGATCAAAACAGCATGGTAATGGTACAAAAATAGAGAAGTAGATATATGAAATAGAATCGAGAACCAAGAGATGAACCCAGGCACTTATCATCATTTGATTTTCAATTACTCTATCAAAAATTTAAATTGGGGAAAAGACTGCCTATTTAACAAATGGTGCTGGGAGAATTGGCTGGCAACATGTAGAAGACTGAAACTGGACCCACACATTTCACCTCTAACAAAAACTGACTCTCACTGGATAGAAGACTTAAACCTAAGACATGAAACCATAATTTTGATCACTGTAGAATATCTCAGTCAATTCTGTGTTCAGACATTTAATTTGTTTTTCATAAATCAATATTATGAATAATGCCTCAATGAAAATTCTTGTATATAAATTCTTCAGTGAATCTCTTTAAATATTCTGAGAACATTTTCCTAGATGTTCCTAGTAAAAAACTGCAAGGATTTTAAGGTTCCTATGACATATTATAAAGTTTTCCTCCAGAAAATTCATAATTGTATCCTAGCCAAAACCATTTTTCAAAGCATGCAAATTTGAAAATTTAACTGGTAACATGGCTCTATTTATTTTACTTTGATTACTAATGGGGTTTAATATGTTTTTTCCATATTTTATTGGTTAATTTCCTTCCTATGAATTATTTGCACATATTCTCAACTTGTTTCTCTAGTGGAGTATTTGTTCATCATAAATTGATTGCTCACACTGTTTTTACATTAAGGATATTAAACAATGTCTTCCATGAAATATTCCAGATACTTCAGTAATTGGCCATGCACTCTTTAGTAGGTACATATTTTTTTTTTTTGGTACATATTTTTTAATAGTTCAAATATCTTTAGTAAAATCTCATTTTCTCATATATTTTTTGTTTACCTTTATGTTTAGGAAGTACTTTTCTACCATTACACCAGAAACATAATCAGTAACTTTTTTCTATATTCCTATGGGTTTTTTTTTTTGCATTTCCCTTTTTTTAGGATATTCTAATAAAGGATCTGAAGTAGAGAACTAACTCTATCTTAATTCCAAAAGTTACAACATGATTTAGATTTTTTGTTTAATAATCCCATTAATTTGAAAAGCTAATGATTTATCCATTCAACAGATGCACCTGTTATGGTTTTTTTTCTTCCATACACATTTGTTGTCAGCACCAAGGCTTTATTTGGATCCACTGACCTACCTGATTATCTTCAGGCCAATAACATACTTTTAAATTATTGTAGCTCCATATCTCATTTAAAGCATGTCTTTGCAAGTATTCTGCTTATAAGTAATATTAAACATCATTTGATTTTTTTTTAATAATTTTATTGAATCATAATTATGTACATTGGTGCAATCACAGGGCACGATTCATATACATTCAGAAATATTTTGATCGTACTGTTACAGATATCCTTCATGGCATTTCCTTGATCACTATATAAAG